>CM077456.1:19097226-19194726 GCA_039654765.1 Mylopharyngodon piceus
CACTGAAATCTGAAGCACATCAGATTGATGACTTTGTTTAGAGACTAAAGCATTTTGTTATTTCATACTCATCTTTATACAGATAATGCCATGTATAATGTAACACCTGATTTAAGAGCGAAATTGGAGACAGAAAAAACTAGCACTTGCAAAAACAATGCTTCACAAGGCAGTCTACAGGATGGCAACATGAAACCAGTAATAAATGCTAAACAAAATTCATTTCCAGGGAAAAATGAAACCACATCCACACTACATCAAAGTGATGATGCATTAGCGTGATATATAGAGAGCTAAGCAAACATGAACAGATAGATAGACAGAAAGCCTTTAAAACAGTGTGGCATAAATTATCCAGCCAGCACAAAACAAAACATCTGAAAGTGTTGATGAATGCACGTGATTCCACATTGTTCGATTTTGTTGTCAATCATGACAAGGAGAACCGTCAAGGAAAAACGTCATGTGATCAATGTAAGCAAATAGTGGATGTTGTGGAGGTGATGCGACGCCCTGCCCAATAGAATGAATGGACTCAAATAGCGTCCAATCAGAGGAGAGCTTGGGCTCGATATAAAAACCCCACAAAGCCGATTATTTCTGGACACCATTATCAGTCTTTGTGTGGGTTCTGGTGGACTTTAGGAAGGATTAATCCCGCTTTCCCAAAGAAAATCAGTATAAGGTATGGTTTTTGTTTGAAATCATTAAAACAAGCCTTTGTTATTCTAATATTCAGAAGTTGTGATGTAATAACGCTGCCAAATCAATTTACAAAACATACATTTGTGGGCTGTATTAATAATTTAAGTATGATGAGGAATGCATCAATATCCAGACATAAAACGTGTATTTAAGCTCTGTTGGCATCTTGCAATGCGCTGTTTATATTTACCTAAATGATTTAACCGTATAGAAAGCCCAGTAATGTCAATACAAAGACATTTAAACGCTTTAAATGATATGTTGGCCAAGAGAACACGGATATGTGCATGATAAGGTGTTTTTGTCCCAAACATCAGCAACGACCTTGCAGTCAGTCTCCTTTTTCTGCAAGGTCTTTGGAGACGTTGCGCATTACGCATTCGCATGCTTCAAAGAATAATAAATGTTTCCCATACAAGACCTTCGTAATGCACAGAAGGCATTACATAACATTCAAAAATTGCATGCAATTGAACGCTTTTTTTTTTTTAATGAGGCGTCAATTATTGGATGCGCGCTCGACATTCCATCATGTTTACTGCCCGCGTGACATGACACATCACCGAGCACGAAATAGTCATACCACAACCGTTTGTTGCTGTAACGGTTTAAGCGAATATAAACAAATTCCTCTGTTTTAGAAAATTCGCTTTAATGCTGTTACGTCATTATTAATGCAGCTGAGGGGCTGGCTTTGTCCTCTTGTTTGAATCCGATTTGAATTCGCCTTTTAAGATCCTTGTTTCCAAATATTTGCACCAGGTAGACGCAATCATGCCTTTCGGTAACACTCACAATCAGCTGAAGATGAACTACACCGCCGAGCAGGAGTATCCCGACCTCAGCAAGCACAACAACCACATGGCGAAGGTGCTGACGCTCGAGATGTACGCAAACCTTCGGGACAAACAAACTCCCAGCGGATTTACCGTGGATGACGTCATTCAAACCGGAGTTGACAACCCAGGTAAATGGCCTATCTTCAAAATGGGAAAAGTGCCCGTATTTCAACCGGTGCTCGGGTGCGTGGTGCTCAAATGTTAAAGCACTTATGACTCAATGTCTCTTTTTCTGGCTTTTAGTCCATGTGTTGCGTTGAGCTTGTGTATATGCGGCTTGACCTCTCAATGTCAAGAAATATGTACTTCTAGCAAAAGGCACTTATTACAATTTGTCTGTCTCTGGAAGAAGTGACTAAAAATATGAGCTGTGTACTCCGGAGGTCGCATTTGAAGCTGCATACGTCATCGAGTCGGTCTCATTTAAGAAAAGTACTTTTAACTATAATAAAACTGACTTATTCCTCGTGAGGTGTAAAATACTATAATTTCTTTATTACTTTGCAATCTAACGGTTACAAAAAAAAAAAAAGTCCGACTCAATGACGTATGCAGCCTTAAAATGCACACAGCCCCTGAACTGGGACACAGCCATTGATGACTCATCCTGCACTACACTTTTTTTTTTTTTTTTTTTTTTTTTTTTTTTTTTTTTTTAAATACCAATCAAATGTTTTCTAGTATGGGAATGTCCCTCCCCCAATACCTCCTGAAGCCAACTAGAGTTCGTTTTAAAATTGTCACACACAGAAAAAAAATCTACATAAATAAAGAACAAAAGCAAATGTACAGACAGTACATGTAACTAGGAGTGAAAAGCACCTATTATTATTATTATTATTATTATTATTATTATTATATTTCGACAGAATAAAGCAGCATGGGATTACCATCTTAAGTCCTTTTGAGTTTTTTGAAAATGAAATGGCTTGGATATTGAGAAAGTAAATCATGGTTCATGACTATGAGATGATAAAGCAAATTGGCTAATAATAATTTGGTGGATCTCTAAATATTATTTTTTTATATATATATATAATATTATATATATATATATATATATATATATATATATATATATATATATATATATATATATATATATATAAAATATATATAAAATATATATATTTAATAATAATAATAATAATAATAATAATAATAATATAATTTTTTTTTTTTTTTTTTTTTTTTTTTTCTTTTAAATAACCGCATTCATCCTCGTGATAGCTGTCTAGCTTAATTTGATGACATCAATGGTCTTGGACAACATTTTGAACAAATAACATTAACTTTTAATTTATATATATTTATTTTATTTTTTTTGTAGTTTGATCATTTGTGTCAAATTGGTACAAAAACACACTTGAATATTATTTCTGCATCTCTTTTGAGTAAGCCTTGGGCTTGCACATTTTTAAACACTTCTACAAAGCGTAGATTTGTCCTTTTGTTGTTGTGGTGGTACACTGATCCTGATATGTCCAAAATGAACAAGCACTAAACATGTAATGTACAAATATAATTTGCATTCTTTGCATAGTGCTGCTTGTTATTTGCTGTTGTAATCCTGGTGGCTAATGCATGTTATGTACTTCAGTATAAGCTTTCATTCATTTGACTCGGTATGCAAAAAAAACGGCATGAGAAAGTGGCACCATTCTAATGTTATATTTAAGTCCAACAAAAGGAGGATTGTGTCATCTTGTATCTCATGATTGCGTAAAGGCCAACCGTGCGATAACAAACATGAGGTGTGGTTATATCAAGCTGTTGCCCATGACGATCTGTTTGCTGTCAGAGTTTTTTTTTTTTTTTTTTTTTTTTAAAAAGTCACTACAACAAAACATTGAAGTCCAGGATTTTTTGTGTTCCAGGGCATCCTTTCATCATGACGGTGGGCTGCGTTGCTGGAGACGAGGAGACATATGAGGTGTTCAAAGATCTTCTGGATCCCGTCATCGAGGATCGTCATGGTGGATATAAACCCACAGACAAACACAAGACTGACCTGAACCCAGACAACCTCCAGGTACTCTGCGCCTCTGTCTGGTGCATCTAATTGGGTTTAACGTTTTAAAATAGTCAGCTGTTAATTTAGTCGTGTTTTTAATAGGGCGGAGACGACCTTGACCCCAACTACGTTCTGAGCTCCAGAGTGCGAACTGGCAGGAGCATCCGTGGCTTCTGCCTTCCTCCTCACTGCAGCCGTGGGGAGAGACGCGGCATCGAGAGTCTGTCCGTTGAGGGTGAGTTCGGCTAGGCATCTGTTTTCATAGGATGTACTTGATTCATGATTGGTCGTTCAAGAGGGGTGGGTGGAAACATAAGTGATTCAAGCATCCACTCTGTAATGCTGCAGGTCTGTTGTGATGTATCCTGTGGTTTTTTTTTTTTTTTTTTTTTTTTTTTTTTTCCCCCACAGCTTTGGGAGCCCTTGATGGTGATCTTAAAGGAAAGTACTATGCCCTCAAGGACATGACAGAGGAGGAGCAGCAGCAGCTGATTGATGACCACTTCCTGTTTGATAAGCCTGTGTCCCCACTGCTGCTGGCCTCTGGGATGGCCCGTGACTGGCCCGATGCCAGAGGGATCTGGTGAGTAAGAGCGGGCTTTTGGGTCCATTGCTCCTCTCTTTATTAAAATTTGGACTTTGTCCCAACTTACTAAATGGATCCATTTAGGTGCTATTAATAATAATAATAATAATAATAATAATAATAATATTATTATTATTATTATTATTATTATTATTATTATTATTATTATTAAATTTGACTTATAATATATATTCTGTTTTTTAGATTGGTTTGTGTATCCTTTTATAATAAAAAAAATTAAATATTTTTTTATTAAAATGGTAATTACAACTTGATATGAAAAATTGCCATGTTGGTGTTAAAATATTTTGTAGTTTATTATATATTGTATTTTATATTACAAAATGGATGCATTTATTGTGTTTTTTTTTTTTTTTTTTTTTTTTTTTTTTTTTTTTATTACATGCAGTTGATTTCTTTTTATTTTGTATAAAGATTTGGTTTGATAATAATAATTATTATTATTATTATTATTATTATTATTAAGACTTTAATAATTTATATTAATAATATAATAATAATTTATTGTGCCAGCTTAACTTATATTTTATATATATATATATATATATATATATATATATATATATATATGTATATATATATATATATATATATATATATATTAGTTAAGCTAATTAATTTTTATAATGTGTGTATAAAAAAAAAAAAAAAAAAACTCAATTTTGTTTTTATTTATTTTTATTTTATTTATTTTTTTTATTTTTTTTCCTTGTATAAAGATGATTTGGTTTGTGTATCCAATAATAGTAGTAATAATGGTAGTAATTTTATTTTTAATCATTTAATAATAATTTATTTTAACTTAATAAATTATTTTATTAATTCCAACTTGATTTAAGTTGATATATTTTATAGTTTGTATTGTATTTTTATATTACATGG
This sequence comes from Mylopharyngodon piceus, assembly GCA_039654765.1. Classification (NCBI taxonomy): domain Eukaryota; kingdom Metazoa; phylum Chordata; class Actinopteri; order Cypriniformes; family Xenocyprididae; genus Mylopharyngodon; species Mylopharyngodon piceus. Next base: position 19,102,274 of record CM077456.1, read on the forward strand.
GTGATTTATTTATTCCTTAATGCTTTATAGGCACAATGACAATAAGACATTCCTGGTGTGGGTGAATGAGGAAGACCATCTTCGTGTCATCTCCATGCAGAAAGGTGGCAACATGAAGGAAGTCTTCAATCGCTTCTGCACAGGCCTCACAAAGGTGTGTTGTGTGTTTGGTTGTTTTTTTTTTTTTTTTTTTTAAATCGATTTGATACCCTCCCTTTTGTAACCTTGTTAGCAGCTCCTTTGCATGGGACTTTTGTTTTGTTTTTGTTTTTTTTTTAAATCCTAACCCACTTGTCTTGCAGATTGAGGAATTGTTCAAAGAGAAGGGCCATGAGTTCATGTGGAACGAGCACTTGGGCTACGTCCTAACCTGCCCCTCCAACCTGGGCACAGGGTTGCGTGGTGGTGTTCATGTCAAACTTCCCAACGTCAGTAAGCATGAGAAATTCGGTGAGATCCTCAAGCGACTGAGGCTCCAAAAGCGTGGAACAGGTATATACTCACCTGAGCCATACAACGGTTCTGTATTACCTGTACAGAATGTCCTCTCCAATACTAACCTTGCTCTCCTGAACAGGTGGAGTGGACACTGCTGCAGTAGGTGGTGTCTTTGACATCTCCAACGCAGACCGTTTGGGCTTCTCTGAGGTTGAGCTGGTTCAGATGGTGGTGGATGGAGTTAAGCTGCTTATAGAGATGGAGAAACGCCTGGAGGCAGGCCAGTCGATCGATGACCTTATGCCTGAGCAGAAGTGAACACTTCGTGACTCCTAACTTAACTCCTTTCCCTGCCTCCACCAGTACTCCCTTCCTCCAGTACCAATAATCTTAATTCCATCAAGGAACATACACTCCACCCAAACGGTAGTGGCACTAAAGTTAGACGAGTCTTCCATCAGTGTGACGGATTTTGTATCTCAAACGTCCTGCAATGTTGAAGATGGCGCTTAACACCAGAAATAAAGTCTCTTTGGCCCATGGAGTTTCTTGTGTGCATGTGTTCTTGCTTGCTTAAACTAAGTTTGCTACAGAACCATCAGTTCATTTTCTTCCGTTCTGTGTTTGTCCAGTTGCCTGAATCAAATGCCCAGCTGAACAGTGTGGTGTTTTTTTTCTTTTTGACAACTGTAAAGATGTCGTCATGTAGGATACAATGGTCAATCCACTGCCTTTAAGGCCATTTTATAAGGGGATTAACAATGTTACAAGATCCTTACTGATTTGTTTTAATACAGGAACCACAATCTCAAGAGCATTTGTGGTTTAAGAGTAGACTGTAGTTTTAAATATTTCCAGAGTATTGTAGGTGTTTTGGTTTAAGTTGCCTAGGCATTTTTAATTCTGCTTTAAGAGATTGGTTTTGAATGCTACTGTTAAACCGGTCGTATACTGCCACCTAGTGGCTATAATAGGACATAGATCAACAAAGAACTTGACTATTTTGTTATGGAAACCATGAATGTTAGGAATGTTAGGTAACCATAACGAAGAGCTACTGCAGGTAAACCCGTTTAGTCCTTTTAATTACAAATGATAAATTTTAGGTAGTTGGTTACAGCATGGAAAAACAACCCAGCAATCGCTATAAAACAAAAACCCTTAATAATAAACGACCATCTGTCAACCCCGACATCGCAGAGAAAAGTAACAAGCACGATGTGACAAAGCCCGCCTTCAGCCCCACGTCAATACGACGACTTACATCTTTAGCTATTCGATTTAAAATATACTTTGAAGAATTTTAATAGTATAATTATTTCGACCCATTGTACCTGACTAAGTAAAGACAACATCCGGGCCATCTGATTTAAAAACGTGCAGAATAATTCTACACTGCACATTTGCTCAAATTCTACAAGATTAGGTGGATAATAGTGACATTAGACTGTGGTTTTAAATATGGACTATTTCAAAACCCTAATATTTCTAACCTTGGGTCCTTGTCATGCAAGTAAATTAATCTTCGCTCTAAATGCATATCTTTAATTGTTTGAAATACCTTCTCTAGTATTTTCAGTATTTGACTCTTAACCTTTATGAAAACCTACCGCATGTTAATACTCCCATTCTGTGAGATAGGGAGTGTGACCTGAGTGCTGGGCTGTGTTTGATATGCCCCAAATATAGTGCTTTGCTTTTAGATGAAGATCTCTCTCTCCACAATATATTCATTTCATCAGGGGCCAGTTGCATAAACCCCTAAGACTAGTCTTACAAGTCAGTCATCAAATTTTTTTCTTTATGACTGTTCATAACTTTTTTAAAATTTGGTTTGATACTGAAAAGTAAGACTGACTGCCTCTTGACTAACTGCTAGTGGGTCATACTAGATTCTTAAACACTGTCTTATCTTATGCAACTGGCCCCAGGTCTCACATTGCTTCTAGCAACCAGGCATGACTAAACACTGGTCTTTTTAGGCCACTAAAAGAGCGTTAAACCAGAATCAATTTATCAAGTAAAAACACAGAGAGACTGAGCATAACACAAGGTGACGTGAATTCTTGCTATGACTCATTTATTTTTATTTGTGCACATGTATAGAACACAAGGTGCGAGTCACTGTATTTCACAGAAGCCCACACGGGCAGTTTAGTCTAACAGCATTGAGTCAAGCATGTCTCCTGTCCCATCCTCATCACAGTATTTACAAGGTTAAACTCCACAATAAAGCTCTTCACTGCCTCAACGGCAGAATATAAAAATCACATGACTAAAAACAGGAGTGGAGTGGAATGGGCTGGAGTAATATAAAGCAACATTTAAAAAAAAAAAAAAAAAAAAGTGTAAAATAAATGTAAATGAGCACAACATTTTTAGCTGAATTCAAGCAAGCTGTCACACTCCAGCCAAATCCTGGCAAGAATGTATAGTGTCTGTTCCTGTAGGCTAAATACTGATCGTATAATGATGGTTCTGATGGTTCAACTCAATCTCTCTGCACACTTCACACACTCTTCAAAACACTCCAATGCTGTGAAAAACTCTTCTCTGCACTTCACACTTCTGTATGATGTTCACTGCAGTGAAAAACGAAAAATCTCACTCATAGCATACATAAATCCCATACGCAACACTTATATGCACCTTTATGAATCATATACATGCCCATCAGTATATGGGGTTTATCAGTCATAGATCAGAATAATCGTTCTATGCAAACTATGTATATTTTTGTTCTCTGCTTTCATATACTTCCATTCTATACACTCGTTTTGTAGATGAGCTATAAAATTCACGCACAAGTCCTTTGTTTTAAAGATATAACATATCAGCTCTCATTCATCCAGTTCAATTAAAAGTATACAGAATTCTCTCTTTGACAAAGAGCACTGTCTGCCCTGCTCCTTTCAGCAAAGCATCATGGGTAAGCAACTACAAATAAAACAAAGCTCTTGTCAAAGTGATTAGTGCTTGATCCCCAAGATGTGATGTACAGCTATATTTTACATGGATACAAGAAACCGTGAGAGGAGTGGATGGGGAGATACGGAGGCCTGGTAGCAGAGCTGATGGGGGCAGACCGAGAAACCTGAGGCTGCTTGTTTGGCCTGGTGTTGGCTGGAGAGTGTGTTTGTGGGTAGCGTGGTTGATTGTGCCTCCGGGTTCAGGGCTTAGCAGCTTCACCCCTTCTGTTGTCCAAGTGGCACAAAGAGGTGAAAGATGGAGGTTCAACACCTCCAGACATCAGTCCAGTGAGTCACCCAGGAGAGGTTACGCCAGAGACCTCTGACGTGGTTTTATTCTGGGGTACAGCTACAGAGAAATGAAGAAACATAACTATTAAAGTCATTTCATAATATACACTTTTTTGGAAAGAATTCAATACTGTTATTCAGCAAGGATGCATTAAATTGATCAAATTAATCTCTCAAGTTCTTGAAAATGTGGCGTGCCACAGTCAATACCAGTGTTGGGGAAAGTTACTTTTAAAAGTAATGCATTACATTACTTTTGCATTACTTTTTCTCACCTGGGCTGGATTTGCTTGTTTGTTTTTTAACAACAACAATAAAAAAAGCTCTATTTTTGGCAAATGTAAAGGCCCTTTCACACCAAAAGTGAAGTGACTAAGCCTCAGGCTGAAGGAAATGCATATTTACGCCAGTACAGTAGAGGGCACAGCTCAAACAAGCCTTTCAGCTGTGCTGCCATTCTGGATTAAAGAAGAATAGGATACAGGAGAAGGAAGTTCAACACTCTTATTTCTAAATCTAATCTAAAATAATTTGCTTATTAGTATGGTTGAATTATCATTGCAGGTCAGCAGTAAAGACATCGGTTAATAAAGTGAGATTAAATACATAAAGTATATTTGTGTAATTTAATATATAGTTAATTATTACAGGTTTGCGTTAAATTCTGAGATTGCATTTCACTGTTTTTATTCATTTTGAGGAATACTGAATGTTTTTGTGCAAGTGAGATGAGTAAATGCCAGTTCACATTTAGTCTAGAACTACAATAACCATCATGTTTACACAGCGCACACAATGACTCTGCACTTTATTTCTCTCAACATGGGGACAGGAGAGCTGTCAGTCAATAAATGTGAAGAAGTAACTTGTGTTACTTATTCGAAAAAGTAACAGATATTTTGTTGTAAATTGAAAAAGTAATGCATTACTTTACTAGTTACTTGAAAAAGTAATCTGATTACTAGGGCTGGGTAAAAAAAAATATATATATATCGATTTTAATCGATTCTCATTTTTACGAACTGATATTGATTCTTAAATCCCAAGAATCGATTAGTCTAGTCTGTTTTCAGTTGATGAATGAACAGAACATGTAGCGCGCCTCCCATCCAATAAATCGCAATAATCTTTGTGCTTTGTTACTTTTGATATGAAGCAAAGTCTCAGATTTCAAATGACGTCCATCTTATTATGAGATTCAAAAAATAAATACCGTTTTGGCGCTGTTGTGACGTGACAGATCGCTTTAGCACCTCAGTTAAAGAGAAGCAGCAGCACGGAGAGCATGAACATCCTCTCCGCTTTAATACCAGTTACAGCGCGAAATAAATATTAATAAACATCTGAAGCTATGTTAAAATATACAGTACAACTTACCGAAATCCGTATCATGTCTCGTGTAATAGCTCAATCAGTGTTTCAACCTCGGAAAGACTTCAATAAAACAGCTTGTAAACAATGTCACGTAACGTCACATTTACCTCAGAAAAACATATTCAGTGACCATAAACTCATTAGTCAGCTAGAAAAGTGAACTCTAGAAAGCAGCATTCTGATAAATATAGCTATGCACCGTTACATATTCATTATAATGTTCTTCAATATTTAATGCATGTTTGAATAAATCAGTTATGACAGCCACGATTTAAATGTTTATATTTAAAAAAAAAAAACGAATTGGAGTAGAAATATGATTATGTAATTCTAAACTTTATTTATTATTAAAAAAAAACATAATTGAGTGTAATTTAAGTGTTTGTATATAAATAAGTTAATTTTAACCTTCAATATTATAGTAAAGTAGTACCAACTGACTCCCATGTGTAGTTTACAGCATTAGTTGAGAGATTTTTTTCCTCTAGAAAATTTGCCATGTACTGTAACTGATATACTACATCCAAAATAATCGTAATCGAATCGAAAGCATGTGAATAGAAATCGAATCGAATTGTGAAAATTGTGTCAATACCCAGCCCTACTGATTACGTAACTCAAGTTACTTGTAATGTGTTACCCCCAACACTGGTCAATACACACTAAATTAAAGCACAATTATAGTCCATGTGTGCACCTACCCCCAATAGGTTACGTGGCACATAGCCCTCTTTGTCATTGAGTTTACTCCACCACCACTCTGTCTCGGTATCGTCCTTCCTGCGTAGGACAGTAATGGCGTCACCCTCCTGAAAGGAAAGCTCATCTGCGCTTTGAGCCTCATACTCCCACAGAGCATACACAACTCCCTTATTCATCACACCCATCTTCTCCTGCACACCTGCAAACACAGAGAGAAAGGTCTTAGTACGGTATTTAAACGTCTTAGTACGGTAAAAAATCCGACGCCGTTGTCGCCTCGCGTCGGCTGCGTCTGGCCCAAAAAGCTGCGCTTGAACATAGAGCACAGTCTACAGCCGACTGCAAACTAGCATGTGCATTCTGCGTCTGCGTGTAAGGAATTAACGGTCTATATCAGCAGGTATCAACAGTCTATATTCTTCGTTCAAAAGGAGAAACCGAAACAAGTATATATGCAGATATACGAAACGTAAACAAAGCAGTGCTTGCTTACCATTTAGAATATCAGTCATGTTGATAACTTTCTTCATTTTAAGTGGCTTATGTCGTTATGAAAATATTTGTGTTTTGGAATGCTCAGGTAGGATAACATAACATTAGACCAGCCTTCTGTCTGTGCTGTCTTAACTTGAATCACTTTCGCTTTAATTCTCATGCACTGACTCTTTTACTAAACTGAACATCCAATCAGAGTTCCCACTCTCACCGACGGCCTCGATGCCGCTTCAACATGCCGAATCGGGCAAACTGCCGCTGACGTGAGCCTGATGAGAGCCGTCATGTGGAACACACCACAAAAACTAGCCAATGGCCGACAGTCAACTTTGTGTGTCCCGGCCTTAAGATGTTTAAATGTTTTTGAGAGAAGTCTCTTCTGCTCGCCAAGGCTACATTTAATTAATCAAATACACAATAAAACTGTAATATTGTGATATATTATTTTAATTTAAAATAACTTTTCTATTTTCATATATTTTTAAATGTAATTTATTCCTGTAATGGCAAAGCTGAATTTTCAGCATCATTACTCCAGTCTTCAGTGTCACATGATCCTTCAGAAATCATTCTAATATGTTACTGCTCAAGAAACATTTCTTATTATCAATGTTGAAAACAGTTGTTCTGCTTAATAATTTTGAGTAAAATCTGTGAAACTTTGATACTTTTTTCAGGATTCTAATGAGTAGAATAAATAAAAGTATTAATAATAAAAAATCTTACTGAACTGAACCCAAACTTGAGAATGATAGTGTACTTAGTATGTTAATGTTTTGTGGAACAGCTTTGGAACTTTTGGAGCAGTTCCACATTATGAGTGAGTTTACATGAACAGTCTTACATGAATCATGCCTAACAACCCGACAACGGGCAACTTAGAAAAATTGAATCATTTTGTACAGCAATTGATTCACTTCATTCAGTCCTCTAACTCTGTACGCTGAGGACATCTGCTGGTTAAAGCCTTGTAAATGCAATGCGAATACAGCACAAAAATGTTCAATGACATGTTCTACAAAGCACATCTATAATATCAGTAAATATTAAACGGAAATCATTTGTGTGTCATCTTTTATTTATTTGTAGCACTTAATTTGTGTGATTGCTCTATTTCTTTAAATTAAAAGTCATTCGGTTTGATTTTTTTGTCATCTAATACAGTAACTTTCTTACATTAGGTGAGACTTGAGTGTCCAAACATTTTGTAAATGAATTTGTACAATTTAAGAGGCAGAAATGGATTATTTGGTTAATTTTAGAAAAATATTTTCTTAATTGCCTTCATTTTCCCATAAGCCTCTAATGTTATCAAATCGGATGTTATGAGAGAAAGACAAACACAGTGATTCTCTGGAGACCCGGAGAGGAAAAGAAAGACACTCTTACCATAGAGAAACTGTGAGCACTGTATGTAACCCTCCTCCATCTCCTCACATTTGTCTGCTGCCGTCTCCACATCACTGATGGTGGTGGCAAAGATGGCAGCACCAGACTCCACCAGTAGCTTACACAGGTGCACGCTGTTACAGGAGGCGGCACAATGCAAGGGCGTCCTACACACACAGACACACGTCAGTGAGTCCGTCTACTCAACACCTGCTAGCTTAAATTGACTGATCAATCTCTTTCACACTGACAAACCCAACAAAGTGTCCTCACCAGCCATCACTGTCTGCTGCATTCACATTAACACCAAAGTCCAGCAGGAACTTGACGATGTGGTGGTGTCCAGCGCACACTGAGTTATGGAGGGGTGTGATGCCCTCATCATTAGGGGTGCTGGGATTGTCAACCTATGAAATGAGAAGAATTAAATAAGAATTGGTTTAAAAAAAAAAAAAAAAATGGGCAAAATCAATCTGTGTCTGTAAGATCTGTTTGCTACGGCACATGGCATACATGTCAATATACAAACCTCATAGATTATCCTTTGTACGAGGTCAAACTCGCCCTCCAGTGATGCATCCAGCAGCAGGGCGAGTGGGTTGAACTTCACTCTAAGGCCGTGACCAGTCCGCTCTGAGTCGGGCTTCTTTAGGTTAGTGCGTTTGCCCTGTTGAGGACATGGACCATTAGGCTTTGTTCACACAACACACAACCTCATTTGTTTTTCAAATCTGATCATTAGGACTGACTGCATGTACTGTTGCAAGCGATATAATCTGATCGGTTTGTTCAAACCAGCGAAGTCAATATCTGGTGTATCTATATCAGCTGCTACAGTAGTGGTGTAAACATTAACAAGATCAACAGTGCAGTGTGAGAAGAGGGGATGGAAACTGGAAATTTGCCTCCGCTCATGTCTGTAATGACATCTCACAACTCAGAAGGCACATGAGAACATCAGTGAAATTTCATGTGGTTGTCGATTGAGTGTATTCATAGATAATGTTGCACACACCACTGTTCAAAAGTTTGGAACAGATTTTTCTATCATTCTAATATGCTGATTTGGTGCTCAAGAAACATTTCTTATTATTAAGAATGTTGAAAACGCGCTGCTAATTATCTTTGTGGAAACGAATACTTTTTTCAGGATTCTTTAATGAATAGAAAGTTTAAAAGAACAGCATTTATTAAAATATAAATCTTTTGTTAATTTATAAATTTCTTCATTGCCACTTTTGATTAATTTAATGCATCCTTGCTGAATAAAAGTATTACTTTCTATCAAAAAAAAAAAAATTCTTACTGACCCCAAACGTTTGAACAATAGTGTATTATGTATTGTACATTAAATAATGCCCAAAAGATGAAAACTTCTCAGTGTGATTGAAAAACGCATTCTAAAATATCCCAATTTAATCAGATACTTTATTCTGATTTTTAATTTGAAATGGGATAATAAATATATTTCACGTAGGTTTTATTATTATTTAGATCAGTCCTTCTCAAACCTGTCCCAGGGACCTCCCTACCACTGCACATTTTGGATGTCTCCCTCATCTGACACACTTGACTCAACTCATCAGCTCATTAGTACAGAAAGCAAGTCTTGGGCTGTGTCCAAAATCGCCCCCTATACCCTTAAAGGATTAGTCCACTTTCAAAAAAAATTTCCTGATAATTTACTCACCTCCATATCATCCAAGATGTCCATGTCCTTCTTTCTTCAGTCGAAAAGAAATTAAGGTTTTTGATGAAAACATTTCAGGATTATTCTCCTTATAGTGGACTTCAATTGGCCCCAAACGGTTGAAGGTCAAAATTACAGTTTCAGTGCAGCTTCAAAGGGCTTTAAACGATACCAGACGAGGAAAAAGGGTCTTATCTAGTGAAACGATCTGTAATTTTCTAAAAAAAAAAATTAAAAATTATATACGTTTTAACCATAGACGCTTGTCTTGAACTAGCTCTCTTCTTCTTCTCTCAGAATTCTGGCAGTGTAGACGCTGCTAAGTGTATTACTGCCCTCCACAGGTCAAAGTTTGAACTAAATTGTCATATACAATATGCTAGTAGTGCAAGTATATAACAATTAGTTCAAACTTTGACCTGTGGAGGGCAGTAATACATTTAGCAGTGTCTACACTGCCGGAATTCTAATAGAGAAGAAGAAGAAGAGAGCTAGTTCAAGACAAGTGACTATGGTTAAAACGTATATATATATTTTTTTTTTTTTTTTTTAGAAAATGACAGATCGTTTCGCTAGATAAGACCCTTATTCCTCGTCTGGTATCGTTTAAAGCCCTTTGCACTGAAACTGTAATTTTGACCTTCAACCGTTTGGGGCCAATTGAAGTCCACTATAAGGAGAATAATCCTGGAATATTTTCATCAAAAACCTTAATTTCTTTTCAACTAAAGAAAAAAGGACATGGACATCTTGGATGACATGGGGGGTGGGGGGGTGGGGGGGTGGGGGGGGGTGGAGTAAATTATCAGGAAATTTTTATTTGAAAGTTGACTAATCCTTTAAATAGAGCACTATTTGAGGGGACAGCCATTTGTAGTAGTGTCCGAAACCATAGTGGACATTATCGAGTGCACTCATTCAATCCTACAATGCACCGCAATAATGAGTGTACAACCGATGTATGCTCAATGGCTAGAGAATACCCATAATGCACTGTGAGAGTCACGCGCCGAATGAATTCCCGTTTATCGCCAGAAGATGGTGCCAAAGCTGAATCGTCCATGCATCCATTTTTCAAACCGCTGGTCCAATGTGGCTACAGTGTAATATCATACAGGTATAAATTCCTTTTTAATTGATTATTAAATTGTTTAATTAAGGTTTATACTTGATAGTTTCCATGATAAATCTTTTTATTACTACTGGAGTTGCCAGTTTGCTAAGTTTCAAATGATTATTAAACAGCAAGCACAAACTATGCAAAAGCGGCAGCCCTTCCGGCGCACTCAGTGTCCGAATTCACTCATTTGTTTTCATTCGCTCCTTCAAGTGAACTATATTAGTGGAGTAATGTAGAGAACAGGGATATAGGGGGCGATTTTGAACACAGCCTTCAATTGGGTGTTACTGATAACGGAGACATCCAAAATGTGCAATAGTTGGGGGGTCCCCAGGACAGGTTTGAAAAGCACTGATCTAAATAATATGCAATAACTGATAATGATTATTATTATATATATATATATATATATATATATATATATATATATATATATATGTTTAAAATGGCAAATATTACCAAATAGCAACAAGTTTGCAGCACTGGAAATGAAGCCTCAATGGACTTGAGTTAAAAATGATTCATATAAAGGTGTGAGGGAGTGTATCAGTAGACCCACCGTTAGCTGAGATGAGGGTGAGGTGTCTGCTTCTTCAGGGGTGCTGGCCTCAGCTACTGGACTCGGCAAAATCGCTAAAGGTTCTGCAGGATTATTGTTACTGTCTTCTGATATTTCTGGTGCCGGAGGGGTCAGCATCTCAACCGCTTGCTCTGGGGGCTCATTATCATTGGCGTCACTTTGCAGGACAACGTCTTCAGCAACAGCACCTTCAGAGGGCGTGGTAGGTGTTTCTGAGGGTGGATTCCCATTGTCTGCATCAAAGAGCATTTCACCTGTGGCTACAGATGGCTGGTAGAATGGAGTCACTCCTCCACCTCCGCTCACGCCTCCCATTCCTCCCTCCATCCCTCCAGCCAGGGTGTTGAACCGCTGATAGAGAAGTTTCTGGATGTTGGGCCCATTGGGGCCCTCTGGCTCTGTAATCGAGCTGCGCTTCTTAAGCGGCCGTGGAGCATTGGCCAGTTTCTTGCGCAAGGCCTCCAGTTCAGCATCGCTCTGGTAGCGCATCGGAGAGTGCACCATGGGTGTGAGTTTAGTGGGGCTGAGAGGTCGTGGGATGTGGTCCACACTGGGTGGAGGCGGCTCTGGAACACCTATGAACTGACCATCGAGTTCCAGCTCAACATCCAACATATCACCTCCAGGACCCTGCAGGGCTGGAAAGGCCCCAGAGCCCCCGAAAGGTAAGGGAGAGGGAGGTGTAGAGCTGGGAGGCAGGACTGGCTTACCATATACTGCAGACAAAAGAACAAAATACTCAATTATACTGTACTCAGGAATAAAACACACAACACAATCAAGAAATAAACCACATTATTCACAGAGATTCTTGCATCTGTCTGCACTTTTTTTTCTATGTAAAGTGCTAAAATGACATCTTTGACACCTGTGATGTTTCTAGCTGTTTTTTCAGTCTTTCTTGTGAGTGGTGCATTTCTGAAGACACTGTGCAAAGTTAAAAAGACACCTGCATTCTGTCCCATTCTGCTTCACTGCATAGAGCTGTTTTTAAAAACAAGACGCATCCTGTGTGGACATAGACTGTGTAAAAAAATATATTTTTTTTGATTTTAATGTTAATTATACTGATTCATAGAATCCAAAGGGCAATCTTTTATTTTATGCGTATTGATTTATAGATATACATTTTATAGGCTATGTGTAATATTCAGACCTTTTCTATACTATACTTTTTCATGGGTGTTTATTACTGAAATGCTCATGAGATTTCAAAATAAATTTAGACATTGATATAATAGGTTTACACAAAAAATGCAATTTAAAGTTGACTTCAGTTAATATTTGCAGAGCGGTTTTTGGTTGTACTATTTTATCAGTTGAACTGCACATAAAAAAACAATACTTTGTTAATATTATAATTGTATATTTTCAATTATATAAATATAGAATGATATATTTTTAATTAATATTTTATTTATTTATATTATTATATATTAGCGCTGTCAAAATTAAAGCATGCGATTAATTTTTTCAGTTTAACGCATTAAAAATATTTAACGCAATTAACACAGTATCCGTTTTTTTCATCATAATTTAGCTAGTGTTACATTATATGATCATGCTCTTATTCACACAAATGCTTTTAAACCAAGCGCCACAAGACAAACGAGAACACGTTGTCTGTGAATGTTGTGTCTGTATGACACAGGACTCGTGTGCACAGTAATATATATATATATATATATATATATATATATTACTGTATACACACACACGCATGCATGCATACATATATATATATATATATATATTTTTTTTTTTATACATTACTTGATACATTACTGAAAAATTATATTAATAAAATTAATAAAACATTTAAAAATGAAATATTTAAAAAAAAATAATAATATATATATATATATATATATATATATATATATATATATTTTTTAATATTTCATTTTTAAATGTTTTATTAATTTTATTAATATAATTTTTCAGTAATGTATCAAGTTAGAAGTCTCCCTGCATAATTTTACAGAATTAGCTTGGTGTATCAATACCTAAACCTGATGTGAACACCCCGTAATGTAAAAAAATTGCCTTAAAGGTAAAAAACAAACTGCCAGTATAAGTAGTAAACTGTTGAATTTTAAAATAAAATCAGTTGCTGATGTATACCTGCTTTGACTGCAGGCTTGATGTTCAGAGGGTAGTTCTTTGGGGCTGCTTGTTGTAGGTACATGTGGTAGATAGAGCTCGAGTTCATGGTGGCTGGGCCTTTTCTGGGTGACTGCGGTCTGGAGCCCTTATCTGGGATGAACGGCCTTACTGCTACAGCTAGAGGAGGGTCTGGTCTCTCCCCAGGGGGGAAAAAGGGTGGACTAGGCTGGAAGGTGGGGCTGGGGGGCACAGAAATGCGCTGCTGGATCTGCTGAGAGGACGAGCCAGTGGGTGTAGGGGGGACACGGGGCCAGGCCGGCAGCGGCGGTGGGTTGTTGGGAAGGCTGGGCACTGGCCGGAGAGGAACGTCCTTGCGGCGATCCAAGGAGCTGGTGGAACCCGAGTTGGCAGATGAGAGGGGGTGGTTGCTGGTATGGGCTCCATACGGGGGAGGCTGGGGCTTGTTGAGAGGAGGAGCTGAGCCCATTTTACTGGAATCCTGAATCTAAAGGGAAGAAAAAAAACAAAAAAAAACACAGGATAACACTTTATGATGGTAAATTAATAAGAGAGCAATTTATTTGTGTATGCTGGTGTTAATTAGATGTACCTTATCTGCAGGAGTGCCTGCAGGTGATGCCGTTTTACTGGTCATGTCTGTTCCAGACTCCTTCCAGTCAGGTGGCTTGACTGATGTGTTGCTCTTGTTGAGGGTGGGCCAACCGGCATCATTAGCTAGAAAGGGAAAGAAAGGGAGCATTAGAACAAGATCAGAAATGACAGAACTCATCACAAGCACATTTATGATTAGGGCAGTATGACGAACTGCACTGCTAATATATTAGACATGACTTCTAAAGATATTTAGGTATGTTCTTGAGTTAGGAGACATGAATGTAATAATCTTGCATGTGGAAATTAAATTTACTTCCTTACATCTACAAGAACAGTTCAGATGATCCTAAATTGTAAGATAATGCTATTCTGCAAAGCCCTCATGAATATTATTGACTGTAAAGGTATCTTGACGATTTCAGAGCTTGAAAGAGCTTGAAGTGTGGTGTGTCCATTTTGTGTGAAGTCAACAAGTTAGCTGAATGTTAGAGAATGATGAAATGGAACCAGTAATTTAGTGAGTTTAAATGTACTGAGGAAGAAGTAGAAAGCCCAGTGAACCTAATCAGGGTAGAGTTCCTCATGCCAACACATACATTCACTCTCACTCATGAGACCTCACACAATCTACCTCAATTACATTCTTGCACACAATCATATACACACATACTCCCAAAAGACAGGATCAGCAGCTTTTGACTCATATTGAACTGCAGTAAAGAGTAAAGGAGTGAGTTTAATTGACCAGGCAGAGGGATCTAGTGTGTCATTAAGGTACTACTGCTCATGAAAAACCTATAATTTTGACTTCTCTCTTAAGCCACATTCTGTTTGGAAAATTGCCCCTCTGCGATTTTTGAAAGGGAATATGAACTTTAATGGAATTACTCCTACTGCATAGAAGTTACATAATCTTTTTAAGAGACTCAGTGAGAACGAGAATTCAGTTTGCTTAGATATAGTGGAGTCCAAAAGTCTGAGATCAGTAGAAAAATGCTAGTATTTTGACATTTTTCATTTAATACATTTTTTACATTACAAATTACACTACCATTTAAACCTTTGGTGTCAGTAAGATTTTTTTTTGTTGTTGTTGAAAGAACTGAATACATTCATTCAGCAAGAGCATATTTGATCAAAAGTGACAAAGACATTTATAATTTATAACAAACTTTCCATAAATATATAAAAATACAACTTAATGTTTTCAACATTGATAATAAATGTATCTTGAGCAGCAAATCAGCATATTAGAATGATTTCTGGAGGATCATGTGACACTAAAGACTGGAGTAATGATGCTGAAAATTCAGCTTTGACATTACAGGAATAAATTACATTTTAAAATATATTCAAATAGAAAACTGTTATTATACACTGTAATAATAATTCACAATACAACTGTTTTTACTGTATTTTTGATCAAATATATGCCTTGGTGAGCATAAAAACATTAAAAAAAAAAATCTTACCACCCAAACTAGTGTATATAATCAGCAATAGAATAGCAAGAGTAAAACATTTAAATTTGAAAATTAACATGAATTTCAGAATGTCTTTGTATTTGGTTTGTCTCTTTTGCTTTAATGACAGCAGCAATAGAGCTGCATGAACTTCACAAGTTTATGTCAGACATGATGATCATGTTCAATGATTTGAGATGATCCAAGGACCATCTTGAGCTTCAAATGGAAGCAAGAAAATCTGACCGTCTGTACAAAGGAGTCACATGATCAATGACACTAATTTACTTATACATTATGTATTTGATTCAGACATTCTGCATTGAGAATTATGAGCCATATGGGGTAATGTTACAAGTCACGGAGACTTGGTCAACAGCTTTGATCCTGCTCACTACACTGAATAAGGTTCATAGGCCGTTCCTCCTGCCTTCCATCAGACACCTTCCCACTCACGAGAAGCGCCGTCCGACCCTGCCGCAGAGCAGGTGACTGGGGGTGGAGCCCCAGGGCCTGGGCGGGGCTCTGGAGGGGGTGGAGCAATCGGGTCCACTATGATGTCTAAATCAGAGACCTTCCAGGGACCGGGAGGCTTTCTCACTCCATCTAATCCCCCCCCACAAATCCCACAACATCAAAGTACAGGAACAGCCAAGAGAAAAAGAGACACACACATACACGTATGCACAGCACAGAGCAGAAATGACACAAGAGGTTAGAAGTGAAGAAAACGAGAAATCAACTTCATAATAAAACAGTAATTGAAGAGAGAGAACCCACTGCAGGAAACGATGGGATACATGCTGTGATCTTTAAGAGAAGTACCAAACCACTTTGTTGACATTTATGCATTTGGCGTTCATCCTAAGCAACTTTGTTAACGATTGTTGACGCACTTAACCGAACACCAATCTAGGAGCTAGTCTCAGCCTTATTAAGCCCAGAGTATATTTTGGTTTTAACATGCATGCTAAAGTGTGCACATGACGTAGATTTTGTCATCAGCATAGTATGTGCATTCTGATTTTTCTAACCACACATTTTGCACTAATTAGATGGTCCACAAGGTGGCAATACTGGCCAGGGCCAGCGTTTCACAGTCTAAAAAACAAAGAGACAGGAAACTACTCTAGACTGCAACAACAATAGTTGTTTGTCTGAGGAGCTTAAGAGATCTCTAGCTTAGAAACTTTAGTTTAAAAGAGAACAAAGACTTTTTATCGGTCCCAACTGCTGGAGAGAAATAGCGCAGACATTGGACAAAGATGAAACTTTTTAGTGTGCATGTTTCAAGCGTCTGTGTTTGCGTAGGCGATGAAATGGAGTATACTTTGAAAGGATATGCGTTTGGCTGTACGCATATGCCAGGCGTTCATGCCAAAACTCAAGTATACTTTGGGCTTTAGACACAAATGACTCTTTCAAACCAATTGGCTGGTTGTTACATAGTCCAGTGTTGTCAAAAGTACTGAGTGGGTAGTGAAATTTTAAAAATGTGACAATACCAGCATTTCCCCCTAGAATTTTGAGCGCTGTTGAGTGGATTCTTAAACACCTCTGATTGGCCGTTGTATTCACGCGCTCAACAGATATGTCTGTGATTGGTTACAATGATCAACGCTTAAAAAACATGTCTTTGACGCTCTTCACCAAGCGCTTGCACATACACATGGGTGCGTTTGAAAGCAGGCATCTATTAGTGGATCCCTAATATATCCACTGATAGACGGAACCACTAATAGACGCCTGCTTTCAATCCCTCCCTTTTGCACCGGAGGAACCTTTTTATAGTTCCTAGAACTATTGGCTGAAGTACCCGGATTTTGCTGTGTTCACACCGCAGGAACTAGGAATGATTTTGGTTCTAGGAACTCCTTTTGGGGGGAACTAAATTAGCTCCTACTTCAGAATAGGGTCTAAACCAGCACCGATGGTGTGAGGACCCTATTGTAATTACTCAGCCAATTATTCTTCTTCTCGCATTTTTGAGGGCCTAAACATGTTCGAAAACTCATGAAACTTTGCACACGCGACAGAAGTAGTGAAAATTTACATCTGATGTGGGTTTCAGAATTAGGCGTGGCAAAATGGCTAGATAGCGCCACCTACAAAATTTCAATTAAGCACCCTTCACGCTACGTTTCACGTACAGTTATGAAATTCGGTAGACAGATGTAACAGCCCAATACCTACAAAAAAGCCCCTGGGTGCAAAATCTGTAAACCCAACAGGAAGTGAGATATTTTGAATTTTCTCAGCAAAATGTTGGCAGTTTTTGCCATTTCCACACGTTGTACTTTAACGAACTCCTCCTAGAGCTTTAATCAGATCAACATCATATTTGGTCAGTCTAATTTAAAGGCCTTTGAGACATTAAATTGCGAAGATATAGAGTTTTCGCTGAAGGGTGTGTCCGTGGCGGCCTGACAAAGTTCGATGTTTCGCCATGAAACAGGAAGTTGTTGTAACTCGGGCGTACAATGTCTGATCTGCCCCAAACTTCACATGTTTTATTAGAGTCCTGCCCTGAAGACATCTACATGGCAATATTCAGTTACAGTCAAAGCGCCACCTGTGGGTAACAGGAAATTACATGCTTTACATTGTGATTAACTCCTCATAGAGATTTAACCAGAAGCACATCAAATATGGTCAGTCTAATCTTAAGGCCTTCGCGATGTTAAATTGCAAAGATCTTGAGTTTTCGTTGATGGGCGTGTCCGTGGCAGCCTGACAAAGTCTAATGTTTCGCCATGAAAGGGGAATCACATTTTTGAGGGCCTAAACATGCTTGAAAACTCATTAAACTTTGCAGATGGGTCAGAAGTGGTGAAAATTTACGTCTGATATGGGTTTCAGAATTAGGTGTGGCAAAATGGCTCGATAGCGCCACCTACAAAACTTCAACGAAGTGCCCCTAACCCTAAGTTTCACGTACAAGTATGAAATTCGGTACACACATCTAACAGTCCCATACCTACAAAAAAGTTTCTTGGAGCAAAATCTGAAAACCAAAAGGAAGTCAGATATTTTGAATTTTCTTTGCAAAATTTGTGCAGTTTTTGCCATTTCCAGACGTTGTACTTTAACGAACTCCTCCTAGAGCTTTAATCAATCTAAAGGCCTTTGTGACGCTAAATTGCGAAGATCTAGAGTTTTCACCAAAGGGTGTGTCTGTGGCGTGCCATGAAACAGGAAGTTGTTGTAACTCAGGCATACAATGTCCGATCTGCCCCAAACTTCACATGTTTTATTAGAGTCCTGGCCTGAAGACATCTACATGCCAATATTCAGTTACAGTCAAAGCGCCACCTGCCGGAAACATGAAATGACATGTTTTACACTGTGATTAATTCCTAATAGAGATTCAAACAGAACCACATCAAATATGGTCAGTCTAATCTTAAGGCTTTAGCCATGTTAAATTGCAAAGATCTTGAGTTTTCGCTGAAGGGCGTGTCTGTGGCGGCCTGACAAAGTCTGATGTTTCGCGATGAAAGAGGAAGCTGTTGTAACTCAGGCATACAATGTCCGATGTGCCCCAAACTTGACGTGTGATAAGAGTCCTGGCTTAAAGACATCTATATGCCAATATTCAGTTAGTCATAGCGCCACCTGCTGGCAACAGGAAATGGCATTCTTTACACTGTAATTCACTCCCTGAAACACATTTCAATATGCCATAAAGTACCAAACAGACTAGAAACATGTTAAATCATGCAACACTTGGCTAAGTGCTAATGTATGCGATTAACGCCACGAAACAGGAAGTTGTAGTAACTCAGGCATACAATGTCGGATCTGCTCCAAACCTCACGTTTGATAATAGTCCTGGCCTGAAGACATCTACATTGCAATATTCAGTTACGGTCAAAGTGCCACCTGTTGGCAGCAGGAAGTGTGGCAATTTGAAATGACTTGGCCATAATTCTCCTGTATTTACTCGCTTACATGCATCTCGCCCACTGTTCACTGTTTTCCTGATGCCAACGGGTGGCAGTGAGCCCGGGTGCGAGGGCCCTTTCATCGCTGCTTGCAGCTTTGATAGGAGATTGTCTCTTAGCCCAAATTTTTGCGCTTTCAGTCGAGTAAATTATGCGTTTACATTCCATCTCCGTTATCACGAAACCCACAACACACAACAAACACAGCTCCAATCACGGCATCCTCCATCTACCGGTTTTTAGCGTTTGTAAATGCCGCGCTTAAAGACGCCGCTGTCGGCGTTCCTACTCCTGGTGCGAATGCAACCAGGAACATGGCCCGGGGGAGTTCCTGGAGAATTATCCTAGTGGCTAGTTCCTATAACGGAGTTCCTAGAACTATTCGGTGCGAAAGCCCCTTATGTGTAAGCGCTCAGTGAAGAGCGTCAAAAATGAATGAGAATCCGCACAACAAAGCTCAAAATGCTAGGGGGAAATGCTGGTTTCATCACATTTTTAAAATTTCAGTACCGACTTGGAACCGAAGTCAGTACGTTTGACAACACTAACACAGTCTGTCAAAAAACAAGTCATATTTACAAGGTATCAAGTTGATACAATTCTGAGGAAGAACAAGTAGCTGGATTTGCCAAAGTTCGAAAAAGTCATCAAATCTTTCAAAAAGTGTTTTGCTTGAGGAACTTATTAGGAAGTGAATTCAAAAGCAGAAATAGTTTTCTGAACTGTGTCTGACAAATAAGTGGATAGAGTTTTTTTTGGTGTTTTCTGTACAACAGTCACAGAGATTGCTGTCCCATCATTTGAATAAACTTCATTGCTTGCTGGTCTATTATCAGAATTGACTGAAATTAAACATCAGATGAGAACAAAATTAAATGTGGTTGTTCACTTTAAAAGGCTAAGTGAGCACTTCTTGGTGGGAATAAGCTGACTAGACTTTATGCAGGTAATCTAAAGACTAGATCTGCAAGACAATAGACCTAAATACAGACTACCATTGATCAAAATTGATCAAAGCAGCTTCATATTAAACCCAATATGTATAAAAAGATTATGTATTGCGAAATTATAAAGCTGATTCACAATGTAGGATAAAGGTAAACAGACATAAAGGGTACCATTTATTTGGCACCATTTAATTCCAAATAAATGTTTGCCGTTATCATGCAGAAGTCAGTGTTTAAGGACTGACCTGATTTGGAGCGGGCATGGTTGGCTGGGGTGTTGACACCCAGTGACTGAGGTTTGAGGGGTTCAGGAGGCACTACATAACCTTCCTGCCTGACTGGCACTGGGACCTGGATGTAGGGTCCCACGGCAGCCACACGGCCAGTGTTTCCATGAGCAGGCTGTGGAGAGGGAGGACCATTTGCTCTATTCAACTGCAGGAAGGGGAAAAAGGAAAGGTGGCAAAAAAGGAAACAAAAAAGGGTAATGAGCCTAGTTGAAATTCAAAAGCATTCCTCTAGCACCAGATTTATTCTCTAGATGTCTGAATGGTTTCTGAACAAGCCTGCTAAACAAATGAAACTAAGAAGCATGATTGAGTGATGCACTCTCCTGGCCTTACAGGAAGGTTTTCTTTTTGACGTGCCTCGGCTTTTCTCTTGTACAGTCGATCTCTGAGCTCATTGATACGCTTGTCCATCAGTGTCACCTCCATGTTTCTCTTATTCAACAGCTCTTTCTGCTGCTGAAGTTTACTGTTCTGCTCCTGATTCAGCTTATTGCGGATCTGATGGGGGAGGAAAAAAAAAAAGTGCAAAAAAAAGATCAATATCATCACTGACAGAAATTATAGTAACAAACATACACAGACTAATAATCAAGATCTACGATTATGGCTGATTCCATGTTTCTAAAACAACAAATGTCAAATTCAACAATTTTGAATTGATAATTCAAAATATTGTACTATTTTTTGTTTTTAATTTTATACATTACTATACATTTATTAAAATTATACATTTTGTGTATGTTACTTGAATGATTATTGCTATAAATTAACATTCACATAATAATTTTAAATCATTTTAAATTGAATTTTAAACTGTATTTAGACATTATTTCAAAACCCTTTTTAATACGGTTGCAAACCTCATCTATGGTGACAGAACCCGCAACAAAAGATAATGAATAATTGTGGTCCATCACGAATGTGCAAAACAAACAACTGTGGCTTGCTAGATGCTACCATAGATTGTCAGCTTCCAAATTTTTTCAGGAAGTGCACTGTTGGGATGATGCCATTAACAGGCCATTAACACAATGACACGGGCCATGTCACTGGTTAAAAATGCAAATTTCTCTGGATTTAAACGTTGGAAACATTTGGGATAATGCAAGTACACAAATCCAAAAAAAAAAAAAAAAAAAAAAAAAACAATGTTCTAGTGGTATTTGGATATTTTAATGCAAAAATCTTACATATTGTACCTTTAATATCTCAAGATGGAAAAAAAATATATATATATATATATTATATATCTCTTATAATAATGGCTAAACTGTGCCCATACCTGCAGCTCCTGGTAGAGTTTGCGGAGCTCCAGGGCAGCGTTGCCGGTGACCTGACCCCCGAGGGTCTGCAGGCCATTCAGTTTGCCTCTCCTCAGGTCCTCCAGCTGCTGGCTGAGCTGATCCACCCTCAAGACGGCTGCCTGCAGCTCCGCCTGCTTCTCTTGGAACAGCCCGCTGATGTGCTCGATCTCTGCGGCTAACAGAACACAGCAGAGTTATACACTCGCAAACTTGCGTGCAAACACAGGCATACATGAGCTGACATACTTTCTCCATTACTATAGGATTATTATTTCATGTTCAATGAAAATATAATGTATGACTGCACGTTTTACAGGATCTCATGCAAAATGCAAAACTAGCAGGCTCAACAGATGTATTCTATACAGCAAAATTGACTTTTATTGTTTTAACTTGTTAACCCTATAACATAGCCTAAATGCTAGCACAAGATGAACAAAACACTCAAATGAGGGTTAAAACTAGAGAAAAAAAAGTTTCATAAATAGAAAATCTTCACCATGAACCTGCCACGAAGTACCGATAACAATCCACAAAATTCTAATTTTATAAGACTCATCTCCAGCGAAGTGGACATTCCCATCAGGAGTTGCATGTGTGTGGGAGAGTTGGCATTATGTGAGATCGTTACAATTCACAGCCTATGGCAGTCCTAATCCTGACCTTACAGCATGTGTATTTATGTGTGCGTGTGCTCGCAGTTGTAGTTGGAAGCTCGGTGCTCTCTCACACAACTACTTGCATGAAGCAAGCTAACTTAACACAGCCACACAAAAGGTCAAAACCACATCATAATCAGCAGTGACCAGTAACTCATCTACTTGGATGAATGCTAAAGTCAGTAGGTGGTTTTCCAGTACAGATTTGCGCAAAACTATTATATTATATATACTGTATTGCTCAAATATTTTCTAAATGTCCATAAAAAAACTACTGCAAAATGACACCATTTCCATTTACTGATGTTATGTGACTTAAACGTAATTTTTCCTCTCATTAGGAGTCATTCCAAAAATCATGGCAACGGATGTAAGTAGGTTTAAGTATATCGCAGCCACTGCACTAGCCATTATTTTTAATCGAAGGAGCATCCAAGCATTAATGGCAAGAAAAGCCCCTTATATTTTAGAGCAGCCAGGTATGAGGTGTTTCTGGGTGTTTCGCTTTCCTATCTGCTTCAAGGTCTTGATAAATTGTGGCATTTCTTTGTTGTTTAGAATCCAGTATTCCTGTAATTCTTTTGTCTTTTTTGAGTTTAATAAAGAACTCTGTCTTGTCTTCTGTCCAAACATACCGTGCATTCTTTAAAGAATGATCGACTTCTATGTATGCCAGGTGACCTGTAAATGCGGGAAAACAGTTTCCATTGCAGTTTTGTGAAATATTCCATTTTCGAATTGCCTGAAAAACCACATGCGAGCGTAAAAACGTTTTTTTGCGATATATGGGAAATTTTTTGCGAAATTGACGTGTTTCCACTGGGCGTACTTTCAATACGCAATTTCAGTTTGCGCAATCTGAAGGGTAATGGAAACGCAGCTAGTGATCAAGCAAGTACATACACAGGTTGCCATTGATGACTTTGCTGTAGTCCACTTGGCCCCTCATGGCACGGATCTTCTTGAGTTTGGCTTCCTGACTCTCCACCCTCTCCTTCAGCCTCTGTAGTTTTTCGGTCTCTGACACAGCCTGCTGCTGCCGTCGCTCCTGCTGCTTCAGATAGCGCAACCGCTGCTCCTGTGGACACAATACATACATGAGTATGCAAAAAACAAAAAACAAACTAGGAAACAGAAACATACATGGAAACAGTAACAGTAAATTGTCAAGGGCAATCAAAGTATGTACTGAACCACTCTACAACTATTGTAGATGGTCTTTAATTGACCTTACGACAGCTCAAATAGCCAATCAAATCATGGCGAATTTCAGAATA
Organism: Mylopharyngodon piceus; assembly: GCA_039654765.1. Lineage (NCBI taxonomy): Eukaryota > Metazoa > Chordata > Actinopteri > Cypriniformes > Xenocyprididae > Mylopharyngodon > Mylopharyngodon piceus. The sequence goes on from CM077456.1 coordinate 19,125,927, forward strand.
TCAGCGCAATTTGTCACTCAAACTTTCAGAACTGTTATGACATACAAACCTCCTTTTTGGCAAATTCCCAACATTATAGTAAAAGGTGTTGTTATGGTACATGTAACCTTGAAAAATGCAAGCGTTGAATCAGACTCTATGGTAGACTACATGAACAACTACACTTGCAAATTGTGAATGATCATCCTAAAGTAAAACATCTCTATGTTTGCACAAAGAAAAGGAAAAGTAATGTTTAAGCCCAGGGCATCTACAGTGCCCTAACAGAGTAAAGTGCATTCAGGACAACACCATACAATCTTGTCATTACATCACAATACAGCACTTAAACAAGACAGACAACCTAGTGATTTACTGTCAGTGTCAAGCATAGAGACGTTTGCTATTAAGAGCAACAGTAGTACCTGTGGGAAATGATGCTGCTTACAAACCTGACTTATTGAGTAACTAAGAGAAAATAAAAGCAATTAGGCTTTTTGTCATTTTCTTTATCTGCAGGGAACACAAACAGATGCAGTGAAATGGAAACAGCGTCTCTGAGTGAGTGAGAAAACTAAAAATAGCACATGGTGGACTTTCAATGACTGGAGGCTCATAGTCATCACAGCACATCGACTCACAGCAATGATTATCCAAACAGCTCTGAGATCAGTGTTCTCCTCAGGTCTGATCCTGGAACAGTCTGTAAGTGTGACCAGTTCTAGATTCCACACATCACTCTTTGTTGAATGTCGAAACTAAGCTATTTAGTGCTAGTGTGGATGAGAAATGCCTGCCACCGCATATAGATCATGTCAGAGTTGTTTACTACATAATTGGCATTTTCTGTCTCGTCCAGTTTCAAGCCTCAGCCTGTGGTTCCCATGACTAACACCACTATAATGGTCAGAACAGCCTGCTGTAATGACCCATAAATGGCACTGAGGAAAACAAAGATGAGGTCAGTAACTTAAAATATCTTATAACAACATTGCACAATGATAATAAAGAGCTTGAGCTGCTTCGTAAACAAAGTTAGAGGTTTGGCCAATAAGCAGCTGTGTATTGCATAATTACAGGGATACTTAACACATTAATTCCCAAATTTTTCCCAGAAATGTTTTACTTGCATAGCATAATATAAACATACACACTAGTTCACTTGAAACTTTAAAAAGTAAAGTTGAAAGTTTATTTTTGCCACAAAGATTATTGTTTATGGGCAAAAATCTTTCACATACATAGAAGCCTATGCAAAAAAAAAGTGTTTTTGCCAAGTGCAAATATGAGTAAACAACCAGAAATGGCAGTGTGAATTAAAATCACATTACACATTAATCAGTTTTCAACAGCTCCTTATATTTCCTAAGGTTATCTACTTGTTTTTATACCATCTATATTCACTTTTTCAGAATGAATAGTGGAAACTTTAGTTAAACTTCAGTGGCTTAAATTAATTTAAAAAATAAAAAAAAGGCTTGAAGTTCACTTTTTAATGATTGTTGACTTAAGGAACCATTTTAATGGCAAAAAAGAACTCTGGGTAAATTTTTATTTGAAAAATAAAGCCAAAGCATGCGATGGCACTCAATTACATGGCACTCAAGCGCCTTTCCCAAAGATATGATGCTATCATTCAACCGTTAGCTATTCAGACATCGCACAACTGCAAGTTTGGTTCAATGACAAATGTAGATCGATAAATAAAGAAAAAGCTAAATTATTTGCCAGTTTCTGGTAAATGCCACTAAACAGTCAAATTATATGGTCAATCTGTTTAAGGGCTAAAGAAATTGATGCTTAACATCCACAATATTAATAAAATCAAAATAGAAACAGTGATTTAATTAATGCCAATTTTTGTTTCAATAGCAAAAGCTAACTGGAGAAAATATGTGTCTACAATTGGAGTCAAATAAGTTTATCAATTTGCCAACATATTAGTTACATCATGCCCAAAATAAAATTAATAATACAGCGGGGTCCAAAAGTCTGAGACCACTAGAGAAAATGCTTCTATTTTGAAACCTTTTTCTAATAATAACAATAATAATAAAGTTACAAATTTGCTGACATTTTTTGTTGAACAACCTAGACATTTAAATACCATTAAATTACTGGGTAATTCTATATTCTACCTGAAAAATAAAACCAAATCGTATGATTATACACCATACAGTGCCTTCACAGTGTCAAAATAAATGGTCACTCTGCTTAAGGTCTAAAGAAAATGATGCTCAAAATCCACAATATCATTAAAATCAAAATAGAAACCATGCCATTTTAATGTGTGAATTAATTAATGTCAATGTTTGATTTAACTGCAAAAGCTAACTGGAGGAAATAGTCCCCACACAGATGAAAACAAAAATCTATAAAAAGATGCCCATCAAAGGACACATGTGAGCGTGTTACCTTAGCGACAAGCATCTGTTGCTGGGCCTCAATTTGCTGCTGCTGACGAGTGGCCATCTCCTGCAGCTCTGAGAGAGTGAGCTCCACACGAGGGTTTCCCACCTACACACGGAGGGAGAGAGAGAGGGAGTGAGGGAGGGAAGTAGAGAAAAAAAAAAAAAGGAGGGGCAGTCAGGCCCAAAACAAAAATATGCACAGAAACAAGGATACAAAGATGACTGGTTTAATTCTACAGGCATAAATGACAGAGACGACTGTGAGAAACAGACACAACCAGGGCTCACTGTAGTGAGAGTGGGGTGTGAAATGACCCGTGGCCAAGTAAACACTATGAGCTTAATTATAGCAGGAGCGCTAATGTTAACGTAGGCCTGCTAAACTCATCGGGAAGAGGAATGGCGACGCTTTTAGCCGAAAGGTTCTAAAACAGGCCTGTACCAGAGATGCATCCCAGAATCCCACTCTCTGTCACTCTGCATTCTGGAAGATAAGAGCAATTGTCCGTCACCGCGATTGTCGCCAGGGTGTCGTCATGGCAGCAGAGCAGAACCGCTGTGTAGCAAAGATTAAAGGCACCAAAATACACAGACGGCACTTGCCATGATAGACTGCTATTTAGAGCAATCAAGCAAAACTGAGTTCGATTCAACGCAGCACGGAACATGATGTGAACATGGAGTAGTGTAGGATGACTTACATAAACCTGAAGCAGAACACCATTAACAGCCTGGTTCATTTTGTACAAAAGATTCCCCTCAAGATTCAAATCTTCTATTGTCTGTGTCAATATAGCAATGCTTCCATTTCCTAAAACGTCAACAGACTGTTTTGTCTCTGGGCTGTTCTAAGCAAAAGCTATACAAGTGCACTCAGTGTTTAAGGTTGAAGCTGGGCCAGTCATTAAGGTTATGTAAGGACTAGGCGCAATCAGGCATATCAGTTGGAGTCAAATTAGTTCATCAACTTTGCCAATATGTTAACTACATCATGCTAAAAATACAATCCACAACATACACTCTTAAGACCACTAAAGAAAATGTTTCTATTTGGCAACCTTTTATAATTTATTCTTATTAATAATAATAATAATAATAATAATAATAATAATAATATCATCTACAAATTTGCTGATATCTGATTAGCAACTTAGAAACTTAAATAGTATTTTAAAGCTGCAGTCCATAAGTTTTGCCTCTTTGTCGTCATCTCTGTTTGAAACCTGCAATTGCAGTTGTTTGCAGAATTATCTTTACGTGGGTTATGGATCGGCACGGCTCCTCAGCGCAGATGAATCTAATTATTTGCTGTCAGTCACCACATCGGTGTGGATACCGTACTTCAGAATCACAGATTCTACGTCTTGGAAGTGTGACCAAAATAAGAATTTTCACCGGAAAATGTCATCTGGACAAGTAAGTAACATGTCTGCCACTTTTGTTTTGACCAACTGAGAAAAAAACCATTACAATAAATCTCGCTGCCAATGGTGATTAAATCTAACGATCGCTTAGCTCGTATCACGTTAAACAGTGCAAATTATTATTATTGTTATCAATAACAATCAATAACTTTGTTCTCAAATTGTTAATGTTAACAACATCAGCATTGCTTGACTATGTGTATTTAGTGTGCATTAGTGTTACCTGTAGATTTCAATTTCTGTAGCCACTCCGCAGTCCGAAGACTTTTGGTTTTTGACTACGGGTGAATCTCCAGTTGTCACTGATGATTGTCATTTGGACCTTTCTGGATTACAATCCGCCATCAAAATAAGTTTAATTATTCCAGCTGCTGTGAGAAAAGGTTATAAATGATCCGCTACCAGCAGCATCGTCACATGCCACATAGTGACACATTTCTGTTTACAGACGTGACGTAATGACGCAAAGACGAACGGATGCATGCTCGAATTTCCCGCAGAAACCCACCAGTACCGATTTTATTCTAAAACATTATTACAAGCTTACCATTCTGAATGAGGCTAAGGTAAGGAGATAGTTTTGAACACTGGCTGGTGATGTACTTGCTCAAAAATTGATTTGGATAATTTTTAACCAAAAAAAAGTTACGGACTGCAGCTTTAATTAAATGTCTTTTTGCTGGAAAAAAAAAAAATTGGCCCCAAACTTTTGAAAGGTAGTGCATGTCAATGCATATACACTATATTGCCAAAAGTATTGGGACACCCCTCCAAATCATTGAATTCAGGTGTTCCAATCACTTCCATGGCCACAGGTGTATAAAATCAAGCACTAGGCATGCAGACTGCTTCTACAAACATTTGTGAAAGAATGGGTCGCTCTCAGGAGCTCAGTGAATTCAAGCGTGGTACCGTAATAGGTTGCCACCTATGCAATAAGTCCATTCGTGGAATTTCCTCACTACTAAATATTCCACGGTCAACTGTTAGTGGTATCATAACAAAGTGGAAGCAATTGGGAACAACAGCAACTCAGCCACGAAGTGGTAGGCCACGTAAAATCACAGAGCGGGGTCAGCGCATGCTGAGGCGCACAGTGCGCAGAAGTCGCCAACTTTCTGCAGAGTCAATAGCTACAGACCTCCAAACTTCGTGTGGCCTTCAGATTAGCTCAAGAACAGTGTGTAGAGAGCTTCATGGAATGGGTTTCCATGGCCGAGCAGCTGCATCCAAGCCTTACATCACCAAGTGCAATGCAAAGCGTCGGATGCAGTGGTGTAAAGCACGCCGCCACTGGACTCTAGAGCAGTGGAGACGTGTTCTCTGGAGTGACGAATCACGCTTCTCTGTCTGGCAATCCGATGGACGAGTCTGGGTTTGGCGGTTGCCAGGAGAACGGTACTTGCCTGACTGCATTGTGCCAAGTGTAAAGTTTGGTGGAGGGGGGATTATGGTGTGGGGTTGTTTTTCAGGGGTTGGGCTTGGCCCCTTAGTTCCAGTGAAAGGAACTCTTAATGCTTCAGCATACCAAGACATTTTGGACAATTTCATGCTCCCAACTTTGTGGGAACAGTTTGGGGATGGCCCCTTCCTGTTCCAACATGACTGCACACCAGTGCACAAAGCAAGGTCCATAAAGACATGGATAAGCGAGTTTGGTGTGGAGGAACTTGACTGGCCTGCACAGAGTCCTGACCTCAAGCCGATAGAACATCTTTGGGATGAATTAGAGCGGAGGCTGCGAGCCAGGCCTTCTCACCAACATCACTGTCTGACCTCACAAATGCGCTTCTAGAAGAATGGTCAAAAATTCCCATAAACACACTCCTAAACCTTGTGGAAAGCCTTCCCAGAAAAGTTGAAGCTGTTATAGCTGCAAAGGGTGGGCCAACTCCATATTAAACCCTACGGATTAAGAATGGGATGTCATTAAAGTTCATGTGCACGTAAAGGCAGGTGTCCCAAAACTTTTGGCAATATAGTGTATGTTCTGTCTTTCAAAAACATATGATGATCTGTTATTATATGAGAAATGGCACTGCCCATCACCGCTGTGTCCCTCAGCAACACACTTAACCAAAAAGTCTCAATTTGCTACAGGGAGACAATGCTTTCAAAAGTAACATCCTCTTACTGACAAAATTTGCTACCCAACAAAGGTTTATAAACTCTGGCACTGAATGCTGTACCATGATGCATCAATGTGGCAATCTATCAGCATTAATACTAACATTAACCTGCATGAGCGCACAAATATGCACAGCATGAGAAAGATACTGTGGTGATGTTTGTGGCGTGGTTTTGCCAGGTCACCTATAGCTCATGGCTACTTCTATTCTTAGCCAAGTTAATACCATGATCTATTTTCATAATTCATGGGTAGTATTTTTTCCACTATGATGTGATGGTTGAATCAATACTCATGTCTCACAATTTCTTGTTTTTGTTGATCTCTTCACTTTAAATCACTATGTGTGAAAATCGCCTGCTAAATCACCAGTGTTGTTACAGCAACATAAAATTATAAAATGGATTAAGATAACAGTGGTAAATACAATAACATTTGACACCATACAAAACTGTTTACTGAGAACATAAACTGTACACAAAACCATGCTACCACATAATAGACATAACACCATGTACAAACAAATATTTCACAACAGAGATGATAAAAACAACAATGATAAATATGAACAAATATCAAATGTATGTATAACGGTTCAGCAACAATACAAATATTATCTGAGTTTAAAAGTACACTACCGTTCAAAAGTTTGGGTCAGTAAGATTTTTTTTAAAAGATGATTATCTTTTTAATGTTTTTTCAAACTATTTTCAAAATGAATAATAATTAATAATTAATAAATTTCTGAAGGATCATGTGACACTGAAGACAGGAGTAATGATGCTGAAAATTCAGCCTTGCCACCAGAGGAATAAATTACATTTTAAAATACATAGAAGACCGGTATTTTAAACTTTAAAACTAATTTCACAATATTATACATTTTATTTACAAAATAAAAAGGGTAACACTTCACAATAAGGTTTCATTAGTTAACATTAGTTAACCACTTTAGTTAACATGAACTAAGAATGAACAATACTTCTACAGCATTTATTTATCTTAGTTAATGTTAATTTCGACATTTACTAATTCACTATGGAAATCAAATGTTGTATTTGTTAACATTAGTTAATGCACCGTTAACTTACATGAACAAACAATGAACAGCTGGATTTTTATTAACAACATTAACAAAGATTAATAAATACTGTAACAAATGTATTGCTCATTGTTAGTTCATGAAAGTTAATACATTAACTAAGGTTAACAAATGAGACCTTATTGTAAAGTGTTACCATAAAAAGCAAACAAATGTCAAACAAATATCAAATAACTTGAACAGGTTACTGTGTCACTGGAAGTGTCCTTTGATTTCAAATTTAGAAAGATTGTGCTCATGCTCTGTATCAACTAATGATTAGTGATTTCTGAGAAAAAACAAGTTTTGCCTAGAGCACAAGACCCAATTGGGTCTGGATCAAACCAACTGTCATTTTAAATCAGAGTGATGGATTGAACTTTTTCTCCACTGCTACCGCTTTGATTGAGAATAAAACAGAGGCTATATGTCAGATACAACAAGCAGCAATACGAACACCGATTTTGGCTGTGTCTGAAGACACCAGCACAGAAACATTTCAATACTTCAAATGATCAATTTCAAAGCAACTCTGCTACATAACAAGAAAGCATAACACATCTTAGTTCAACACTTACCTATTTTTTTTTTTTTTTAAGTTCAGCTTCCCTCACGACTTGATCAATTAATGACGCAGCTTTTCATGCAGTTCCCATAAGCATGAGCTGCATGGCAGAACTCCAAATTTCATTAAAGCTGAAATTATTTGATTCAGTTTGCAAGAGAGTGATATATGGCTTCAAGGCCAATTGTGTCATGCTCTGTTTACCCACACAGGCAACTCTGTATGGCCATATCATATTGGTTGTAAAGAGCCTATTTCCATGGCAATGTGGCGCAAGGAGCGACATACAACAGACTGATTTGATTATCCATTTCTGAGGTGCTTCTGGAGAGAAAAACACTCCCCAGTCCCCTCTGACATTCAGCGGAGGGAGCTCTCAGCCGCCCTCCAGTCAGACTGCATGGCATGATCCTTTTTACCAGATGCAGTTGTACAAACATGGCCGTGGATCTCTAGGGAAGGTGTAAGAGATCATTCAACCATGGGGCGAAACTCAACGCTTGTTAAAACAATATTCAGCCCTAAGGTAAATTAAGAAAAGATGGTTATTTAAAGAGCAGACTGCATCATTCCTGTGGCCAAGCTGAAGATTTCGCTGCTAAGATTTTGCTCACTGCTTTCTTGCCTTGTAGGTAGGAAGTAACAACAATTTCTGTAAAGCAGATCATTCAATACAAGACAAAGGAAGCAGGTCAGTGGGTAATAACTTGGACTCCAGGGCCATGTTATATAGATCATGTGCTACAGAACAACTACAGCATGCTTCTCCAGACGCTTCACATTCTGGAACCAAGGATACATGGTGGGGGGGAATTTGAGCCGCTATCAATATACAGGGTACAGAAAATGCTTTTCACTTTCGCAATCGCAATCATGCGCACTCTGTGTATAGGGAGCAGTGGTACTGGCCGCACATTTTACAAGAAAATATATTTGTAAATGATGCTCAGGATCTGTTGCGCACCAAATCCTCCGCCATTGTCTTGTCAGTCATCTCTCCTTACTCTCGTCAAGTGATAAGTGAAATCTGACTCCTGCTGCACTGTGCTGGGATTCTGCAGCTAGCGCTGTATGGAGCAAAGCAGACATTTTCAGTTTATAACTGTAGTGTCTGTTGTCCAACTGAATTAAATGTTTTTTGTTTCTATAAAAAGGCAAAATGACAGAAGGGCCAGTGCAGCGTTGTGCAATTAATGTAATCTGTGTACAGTCCAACACCATGTAACATCGACTACCGAACTACTCCGACTACTCCAAAATCCACCCTCTTAAAAACATGTTAGCAAACCTGAAAGTGCAAATTAACTGGCAAGAGTTGTTGCCGAGATATTCAAAAAAATACTCTCCCTATGCCCAAAACTTAAATTGCAGGACAAACTCTGGCATTAAATACTCCATCTCTGCAGGGCAGTGTTCCCCAGTCAAAGCAGCTTTGGATGCAACTTTACATGTTGCCAAAGCACATGAGCCAAAGCTGGCTGGTGAAACAACAGATAAAAGCTAAGCTCGTCTTCCAAAAGAAATATTATTTTGATGGTATGCTGCACAACCAAGGAGTTTTATAACAAGTCGAGTGATATAAGAATCCATCCTTCATCACTTCACAGAATGCACCCACATGGACAGCATGTTCATCTGTGACTCTTGGCATGGAGGAGGCACACATATAATCCGCTTTCCACACTAAGATTTAGACCGGCGCTCATTTATTGGCACTGGCCTGAAAGCTGTGCAGATCTTAGAGAGGATGTAAAAGACGTTCAAGCAATGTTATGATAAGCTGTACATTAGAACACCAGGTCTTTTTAACATCAGAGCATCGAAATCTGAAGACATAACTCTACCACAACCACATAATCATGAACACTTCTAAATAGGGCTGGGTATTGACACTAATTAATCAGTTAGATTTTATTCTATTTTAGGCTATATTTCAGTTACAATGTCATTTTGCTTAAATCTCGAAAGATAGCTAATGTTAAAGATACAGGGAACCATCTAAACATTGTACATTATGAAAATATTAGTAAAAAAAACCCTAGTGTCCAAACAATGTAGTTACATTGTTTGGATACAACATCTGCTACATAAATAAATGCTAACTTAATGAATTCTGACACAAAATAACAAATATTGGAGAACTTAAGAAAACAAACAGACAACTAACAAGCTATTCACAATAAACCTGAAATCATGAAGTTGCATGCAAGTTCACATAACTGTTTCAGGGGAAGAACAATGTAAAAACTAAGAATAAAACATCAAGAGACATTTTCAAAATAATTATAATTCATGACGAAAAGCGAAGTGTTGAGTGAAAATGAGTGAAGAAACAGCAAAACCTGGAACACGTGAAGCCCTGGAGAGAGTATCTGCCCACATACAAGGATCAGCTTCAACTTTATAAAACATGATCTGCCCACACAGTTCAGCGTTCTGAAGCTCATAACTCTGCATGTGTGATGGACAAGCATGGTGTTCCTGTATAAGCAGTGGCTCTAGTGATATTAGATAGCATAGAGCAGTCTATTGCCCATTTAATCTATCACAAAGAACACACAAAAAAAAAAAAAAAAGACTGACAGCTCTTATTACTTTCCAAGTACAACGGACCACACGCAGATTTGACAACAGATGTTTTATCCATTGAAAAGCATTAAGAGTCTATGAATGTTCAGAAATGTATTATTGAAAAGAGACTTGTGCGTAGGATGGTCTCTTTCTGCATGGAGAGCAGAGGCAGCCTTACCTTTTAGACTCTCCCTCGGGGCACAAAGTCAGTCACAAGCTGTGTAGATGAACGAAGTGTGCAGGGATGGGGTGATGGAATGAAAGAGGAGTTGAAACAAACATGTAAAGGGGAATGACAAAAAGGACTGAAAATCCCAGCATGCACTTACACGCTCCACAGACAGGGCCACGGTGACCCTCTGACACGGCACACGGTTAGAAAGGAGACTCTCAGGAAAAGCAAAAGACAACAGATGGAGTGACAGCAATAGGAAATGAGAGAGAGAGAGTGGGCCACCCACTATTTCATAAGGGGAATTTTTTCCCCTTTTACAGGCTGGCCACACATTCAGGGATTTACTGTACTGTGAACACTGGGCGTGGTTGTGTGTGTGTGTGTGTGTGTGTGTGTGTGTGTGTGTGTGTGTGTGTGTGTGTGTGTGTGTGTGTGAGAGAGAGAGAGAGAGAGAGAGAGAGAGAGAGAGAGAGAGAGAGAGAGAGAGAGAGAGAGAGAGAGAGAGAGAGAGAGAGAGAGAGAAAACATCTTCAGAGGGACAGAGAAGTCGGAGCAGAGAAAACAGCCCTGCTGTAAAACCTGGGGGATGATCCTCTTAAAACCGGTTATGTCATGAAATGGGTGTAATCCACAAAATAATAAAGATGTAACAGGAGAAGAACAATACAACTGAACGTGTTATGAGGTTTCAAAGAATTTCCCTCTAACATACACGCATATTTATATACACAAATGTCATGCTGCTGAATCAGCACAGTGTCTGTGTGCCAGTGACGACTTGCCTTGATTCCTGGGCAGGGAGAGATATTACTTTAAGTACAGGGATGGGCTACTTTAGAATTGTTCAGGTTTAGAAGCAAGATGAGGCCAGGGGGAGAAATCCGATTAAACGTCCCAAAAAAAAAAAAAAAAAAGCAGCTGTTGTGAAATGTGCCAGGAGTTTTGTCTTAGCTGCACTCTGAGGCTTAGACTCAGTCCAAGTGTATGTTCTGACCTAGAGTGGACAAAAGGCTGTCATCACATTCAAGGAGAATTATTTGAGGTTAGCTGCGCATCATAGGTACCACATACTATGAAAACTATGATGAAAAACGTCTTTTCAATGAGCTTTTTTCCCCATGACTAAAGCAGAAAGTATACTTCGTTTTTTTCACATGTACGCGTACAGTCAAACGCATAACTTTGGAAAGTATACTTTATAAACTAATTACTGCAACAAAAAAAAAAAAAAAAAAAAAAAAAAGTGCATGTGCAACCTGCACGTACAAAGTATTTTTATGTCATTTATATGAGGCAATGACACGATGACAACACGTCATTCAACTGTGACTATATCAACACGCAATATCATTGACGAAAAAGACGAGAATAAAATGTAGTTTAAAAATAAATTTATACCAAAATCACCCTTTACTTTTTTGGGGAAAAAAATATATATATATATATATATATATATATATCGCTATTACGAATCTTCTGAATGAGTACAGAATCTCCCGATCAAAACACAGGCAAAGAAGCAGCAGAAACGAGCAATCTCATATATAAGCATATGCACATGAAAAAATAATACGATCATCAACAATAAACAGCATATAAATCAAAACTGCCTAATGTTACCGAGTGAAATGTTGATCCAGGAAGAGGTACAGGACTGTGAAGCTTTGGAGGTGTTGATGGAAGCGATCTACTGCATCTATGCTTTGATCATCATACTAAATCTGATCCGGATGTAGTCCTTGATAAAAATGCGATTTTCTCAGCTTTTGGCTCAAAATGTTGCTTTTGTTTAATTTTTTTTTTATGAAACTTACCTACATAAGTGTTGATAAAAAAAAAAAAAAAATGCATGAAGCTAGAATAAAACATTTTTTTGATTGTGTTCAGATATTTCACACAACAAAGTATTCTGGGAGCCATGAAAATTTTGTGAAAATGTTTAAAAAATGCTGGGGAAAGAGTAAAAATGATACATTTTCTATCCAATGTTTTACCTAATCTTTGCAATCTGGCAATTATGCACAATGCTCTCTCTACACTGCGGAAGAAGCACTGATGATCTGAAAACAGCGACAAACAAGTAAGCTGGAGTTTAGCAATCTACATTTGAGATAATCTGCTCAAATGAAAGTGTCAGTCTGCGTTCTGTCACGAGCCACTTGTGCTGTTTGCTACGATCAAACCTTCTTAGTTATGAACTGTAATAAGTCCAAACATGGATCTCTCAACTATACTGTTTGCGACTGTGGTTGTAGAATAAATGCACCTACGCAACCTCTGTGTGACAGTACACAGTCTTTTTTGCTGTTGCTTTAATAGAAAAACAATGTAAAAATAAATCTCAAATGACAACAATCTTTGTGATTATAATTTTAAGCAAAAAAATTGTTTTAAGCAAAATAATCGTTATTATCAGTTTAACCATTATGCAGCAGGATGAAACTGTGACTAAGTTTTTATTGACTAAAACTAGACTAAAATTCCCAGACATGTAGGCCTGGTTTCACAGACAGGGCTTAAATTAAGCCAGGATTAGGCCATAGTTTAATTAGGACATTTAAGTATCTTTTATAAACGTGCCTTAGAAAAAAACATTGCTGATGTGCATCTTGAAACAAAACAATGGCACTGACATATTTTAAGACATGCTAGTGCAAGTTGCTTCCAGTTAAAACTTTCATTTATTTTAGTCTAGGACTAGGTTTAAGCCTTGTCTGTGAAACCGGGGGTTAGTTGACTAAAACTTGACTAAACAAAAACAGGACAAAGTTGACTAAATATAATAAAAAACTTTGTACTAACAAGAACAAAAGTATAAAGTGACAGGACTAAGACTAAATTAAAAAATAGCTGATAAAATTAACACTACTTTGAAATGACTGGATGTCTTTTCTGAAATTTTGCCAAGTAATGGTCATTTAATCATTTACTCACCCTCATGCTATCCCAGATATATATGACTTTCTTTTTTTCAGATGAACACAAACGAAAATCTTTAGAAAAATTATCCTGTTCTGTGAGTGTTTGTAATGTAAGTGTAAGGGAACAAAATTGACGCTTCAAAAACCACAAAAAGCAAACACAACGGTAATTCATACGTAAGAAAAATACTAATTTAAATACTAATGACTATTTTAACTATAAACCATTGCTTCCAACTGTTTCATGAGATCACGCTTGACAAAAACTTACGCAAGATACATCTCTTCCAGGTCAACAACTATAATGCCAGAGCAATTCTCATTCTGTCCACTCCTCACCCTCTGTTTCTTCAGAACAGATGGCAAATTAATCCTCAGTTGTCAAACTAAACCATTTAATCAAATTATTCAGAGAACATGCAGGATCATGGGCCAAACTAGCCAAAAGCCATAGCTTTATAAGTTAACCCTCTTGAATCCACTTAAACACAAACAGAGAGTGAAAATGAGAGCCATTTGTTTACCTGACAAGACAGTTAGACAGGTGTGTTGTGTAACAGTCCCTATAGGAAGGCAGCACCTGTCAGAAATAAGTGTGTGCTGAGCACCATATTTGTGAGACTTCATGCCTGGGTGGCAACAGCATCACTAATCAGCTCCCTCACCGACCAACTACCTGTGTCATCATTCCATCTCTGAAGACTGAGGCGGCTGTACGGGAAAAAAATCCCTCCCCCATAAATGCTTGCGATTTCTCATTCCGTACACTGGTGGTCTACAGTTATCTTTCTCCCTAAAGGTGGAATTAGTTCTGCTTCCTGGAGCCTGGCTTTTCCCCTGTTGGAATCTGGGCCAGATGGTTTGATGAGACGAGCGCAGTGGACCACTCTTTGCAGGAAGCAGACCACAAAAAGAATGAGTGATGTGACAAATGCTTATATGAAAGAAAATATTGAGTGAATCTGGGACATGACAGGTCTGGCTGCGTTTGGCTCGGGTTAAGAGAGAAGGACTGAATAATGTGACGTGATTGAAACGCTTCAGTACTGAAGAGTGTCAACTTCAGCCAGAACTTTGCAGCTGCTACTTTGCATTACAGTAAGCAGAAAGCATAAGATTTTATAAGTGTGTGGAATTCAACCCCCCAGGATGCATTTGGAATAACCACAATGCTAAGATTAGAAAAGAAGGCACACATTTTGATGAGGATGTGATATGAACTAACCCCGTTCTCGTTGTGCATGTCTGAGCTGCTTCCTCCTCTCCTGCTGGGCTGCTCCTGAGACTGCTGGCTCCCTAAGAGTGGAGAAATAAAATACAGCGAGTCCATCAATAAAAAGCACATTCAATTGTGAAATATAATCATGAATGAACACAAAAAGCATCTAAATATACTTTGTGGAATTTTAATAAGCAAAACATGGTTGGCTGAACAAGACTGACTGTGGAGGAAAAGTTCAAAGGCCTGTTTGTTATTGCCATGTGACACTGGGAACAGAGCTTGTGCTTTCAGTGGATTACTGCCTCTCTTTCCCTCCCACACATAGGGGTTTCAGGTTTATGCCTTAATCCATGTGGACGCTCACTACAAGCTCATCCTGCCTACAGTGATAGGAAAAACCTCACTGGGATGTGAACAAAAAGTGAAAACAAACAAATAACAGGATAAAGAAACAGAGAAAGAACGACTTTAGCACTGTTAGCACGGATCACGTACATTACACTATGTTGAGGGATAATGCAAGCAACCAGCCGTCCATGGTGAGATCTCATTGGTCATCCTGATATACACTACTGTACAATGAAGTGACGACAAGTTAGTTTTATCTGTCTAGTATTTTGTGTGAAAATAGCTTTTTATAAAATCACTTCAGAGGTTTTTCCCACTTACATTCTGTAACAACTGAATATACACTACTGTTCAAAAGTGTCAGAGAAAATAATGCTTTACTACAGAAATTAATCTTTTTATTCTGCAAGGATTAAACTGATTAAAAGTGACAGTAAAGACATTTACACTGAAGACTGGAGAAATGGCTGCTGAAAATTCAACTTTGTCATCACTGGAATAAATTACACTTTAAAATAAAAAATTATTTTAGTTTTATGCATTTATTTTATTTGTAATAATACTTCACAATATTACTCTTTTACTGCATTACTGATCATATAAATGCAGCCTTGGTGAACATAAGAGACTTCTTTCAAAAAAAAAAAAAAAAAATTATACCGAACATTTTGAATGGTAGTGAATCTATGCAATATATATTAGACAAAAAATATATATCTTGACAAAAATATTGTCAAAAATGCTTGTCCTAGCAGCAAGTAATTTTCATAAGAATTGCAACTCTAATGCAATTATAACATGTAACAGATATAAATGTCCCTTACATTTACAAGAAAAAGAAATTAGTCAGGTTACTATGTTAAAGGTTACTATGTTAAATGTGTGTGTTCCTGCAGCACTTTCTACCTCTTTTTTTAAATTATAATTTATAATTTAGTGATTAAAGGTGCAATGTGTAAAATTTGGGAGGATCTATTGACAGAAATGCAATATAATATACATGACTATGTTTTTTAGTGGTGCATAAAGACCTTACATAATGAACCGTTGTGTTTTTATTACCTTAGAATGAGCCATTTCTATCTCATACACCGCGGGTCCCCCCTCCATTATGCGCCAGCATGTTTCTACAGCAGCCCTAAACGGACAAACACTCTACAGAGCGCGTTTAGTCACTATGTTGTTGTTCTTCTAAATCGTTTGTGCTTTTAGAGGCAGCTTGCATTGTCACTACGTTGAATACGCATGAAGAAAAAGTAGTAGTAGTAGTAGTAGTAGTAGTAGTAGTAGTCGTCTGGTTTATTAGAAGCAGAGACCATTCTTTGTTAGAAGTAAGAAGAAACCTCATTGCTTCACACAGGCTACTCTCTGCTGTCTCAGACAACGACATCTTTGTCTTGTGTTGGCCAGACGGCCACCATAGCTTCTCCAAAAGGGAGGGGTGTGCGCCATTAGTTGCAGTTCGCAACCTCGCCGCTAAAATTTACACATTGCACCTTTAAATCCTTCTTTCTGCTTTAAAGGGTTAGTTCACCCAAAAATGAAAATAATGTCATTTATTACTCACCCTCATGTCGTTCTACACCCGTAAGACCTTCGTTCATCTTCGGAACACAAATTATTATAATATTTTGATTAAATCCGATGGCTCAGTGAGGCCTGCATTCACAGCAATGGTACTTCCTCTCTCAAGATCCATAAAGGTACTAAAAACATATTTAAAACAGTTCATGTGAGTTCAGTGGTTCTACCTTAATATTATAAAGCGACGAGAATGTTTTTTTTGGCGCACAAAAAGTAAAGTAATGGCTTTTCAACAATCTAGTGATGGGCCGATTTCAAAACACTGCTTCGGAGCTTTACGAATCGAATCAGTGATTTGGATCTCCTATCAAAAGTATTCTCGTCGCTTTATAATATTAAGGTAGAACCACCAAACTCACATGAACTGTTTTAAATATGTTTTTAGTACCTTTATGGATCTTGAGAGAGGAAGTACCATTGCTGTGAATGCAGGCCTCACTGAGCCATCGGATTTAATCAAAATATCTTAATTTGTGTTCCGAAGATGAACGAAGGCCTTATGGGTGTAGAACGACATGAGGGTGAGCAATAAATGACATTATTTTCATTTTTGGGCGAACTAACCCTTTAAAACTGTGGACATTTTTTAATAAAATATAACTATATTGTAAATGTATAAAAAAAAAAAAAAAAAATTATATTTTTATATTTTAATGTACAACAGCATGGCCTACATTCATAGGCCATGGTTGGGAAATCTATTTTTGATCATTTTTATCTAATTAATCAAAGAAGACAAATCAAATATTAAAATTGAGCCCTTTAAATATTGCACAATAAGCATTCTCTAAATGACCATTTTGCAAAAGTTTCACTATTTCACAATAGTTTCAATTGGTATGCAATTCATTAATTAGTCACCCAAAACAAGCTGTGCTCGAACGCAGTGAATTTGTGTTTGTGCCTGTCCAGTAGGCAAGAGCTCAGAAGCAAGGCAAGGTGCTTGATTATATAATCAGTAATATATTACTAATCACCACGCAGAAGTGCTGTATAGGTTGAGCATTTTTGTGGCCTACTCAGTTTGGGATATGCTTTGAGTTAATTTCATCAATATTACTTCATCTTGAATATGGTATTTGATATGATTTTATTTCACTTTGCCTCACTTTGCCTCTTGTTTGAAGGCACTGACACTTGCAAAGCTACTTTGACTCATTTTTTGAATAGCACAACAGAATTGAATCATGAACAGAACCCTGCATTGTTCATCCAGGATGTGTTTGTCTCTTTCTTTCACATGTTAGAGGCCACTGAAAAGGGAATGAAAAACCAGCCAATGAGAAGAAAGCGGTGGTGGGCGGTACGTGGCCTATAGCCAGTCAAGAGGGAGTGTTTCTCACCCTGATCGCTGCTTTCAGTGGGCGAGTCTTCGTGGCGCAGGTAGAACTTCACCTCCTGCTTTCTCGGGCCCCATTTCTGCAGGTGCTCATACATCATGTGGTCAAAGGGGATTGCTCGCTCTGGAGAGGGGAAAACATAAGGCACAACACATTTAAAACCATGCATTCTGATATTAGAAAGGTCACAAAAATGTTTTGTTCCTCAGGGGGAAAAAAGCTGGTTAAAAGACGAAGGGATAGTGTTTTCACATGAGAGCAGAAGTGAGACTCTCTCATGCTGAGGAGAGTGTTATTCCAATGTTACGCACTTAAAGCCACACCTGAGAGGAGCACAGATAAATAGACATAGTGGGATCAAGAGAACAAAGAACAGTGAAATTGAATCAAACGTGGCATCCAGCCAGAGGAATGTGGTGGGGATGGGTGGGCAACAGAGACATGAATTTTGGACATTGCTAACAGGTGGAGGGACATCTGGAAGTCTGGCAGCCACCCAGAGGGGGATGGGATAAAACGACACAGAATAATAGAAGAAAGTATGAAAGTGGAGAATATCAGAAAAGCAAACAGGCTTAGGGACGTTAACAAAGAAAGTGAGAGCAGCCAACATTAAACTCCTCATATGAGCAAAGTATTATTCAGTTTGACTAACAGCCTTTTAGGGCTGATTTAGAAAGAAACTGTTTTAGAACTGAAGAAAGAGGTGCTGGCCCATGTAAAAGTCACAGCCATGATGCTAGGATGCTGCAATTGGGTGTCTTGGCTTTCCGAAACAGTTGCTAATTCTTACCCAGCGTTCTGGGTGGTTGCTAGGTTGTTGCTAGGTGACTGCTTACTAGCCAGGTCAAAAGAGACCACTCCCAAGTCCATATAATATTTTTGCCCCTGGATTTGGGTTGGGTTCTTTATTCATAATAATACTTATAATTAAAGAATACTTTGTTTATTGTTAGACTTTAAAAATTAATTATTTAAAGGGTTAGATCAGAAAAAAAGAAAACTAAATCATTTAATTCATATAGATTACCTTCACAAGGTCTCTTTATTAACTTTTTGAAGCATCAAATTTTGGTTGTGTGAACTTTCAGATAAATGAAAGGCTTATGGATTTGGAATGACATGAGGGTGAGTAATTTATAACAATTTTTATTTTTAGGTGAAAAACCCCTTTAATTGTTTTAATTAGCAATTCATTATGCCAAATAAACATAAATTATCAATAACTACTGATATTCCAAAATAATTATTTTGAGATATAAAAATCTTATAGAACAGCCTGGACCGCTGATCACTACAAGAAAAGATTTGGTAAGGCAAAATATCCACTTAGTAACCAGACAGTAATGATGCATCTTATGCGATCCATCACTTGCTGTAAAATAACTGGGCTCATCACGATTTCAATGACAGATGCACTTCAAGATGAAAGGACACAGTGCTGATAGAAGGGCTTTTGAAAGGAGGCTCCCTGAGCAAAGATAACATTTCTGCCACACAGCTGTTTATACAAATCACTATCATCAAGAGAAAATGGAAAAATGAAGGAAAAAAACATGGACACAGCTGTCAGAACAGAAGTAGCAGTTATGTCTGAAAGGACTAAGTGAGTGTTTTTCCTTTGCTGCCAGATTCTTCAAAATACTGAGCATGTGCATCTTTGTGAGAGTAAAAGCACTAAATGTTTTTTTTTTTTTATTTGTTTTTTTTTACTGAAAGAAATGGTTAGGGTGGGAAGGTGAGAAAACCAGAGGAAACTGGAGTCTGTACAAATGATTTCAAGTAAAGCTAAGTGCTTTCCCATTGTCAATATTTTTCACCTTTTAATTTAAGAAATGTCAATGAAAGAAATTCGTATCCTGCAACAGTCATTGCTTACAAATATCCTGCATTTACTTGCTATAAACAACTAAGGACCAGAGGGATGGGGTTAGGGAGATTTTGTTATGGAGGGACTCACCATTTCCACGCCAAACCTCAGCCAGGTGGCAGCCGCTTTCTCCCGGTTCCTTACAGAACTCCACCACATCACGACAAGTCGTCTCCGGAGTGATGGGCACCTCCGTCAGTGCCTGCTCCCCATCACTCAAATACACCGTTAAAATCATCTAGAAGTGAGGGAGAGAAAAAGAGAATATTTTTTAATATTTCATACCCAAGAGAGAAAAGCAGGGATTCCCACTGAGCCATAAGAACACTAGGGGGCAGTGCCATTGCTCAAACAACTTGAATAACATTAGTTAGTTACTCATGAATCAATTTGCTATTCAACTATTCTTTTCACACAACATCATGTTTTTAAGAATGTTACCTCTTAAGAAGTTGCATATGGGAAGATATAGCACAACAATACAGCACATTGAGTCCAGAGTCTATTAATGTATATTTCTAGCCCCTCCCCTCAGATATAACTCACTCAGATAGAGGGAAACGCCTGGGCCTGTTAGCTTGACAGTGACTGACAGGTGTGGTGGGCTGATTAGTGCTGCTGTAAGTGAAGTGTGACAGGTGGATGGTTTGGTGCAAAATAGAGAGAGAGAGAGAGAGAGAGAGAGAGAGAGAGAGAGAGAGAGAGAGAGAGAGAGAGAGAGAGAGAGAGAGAGAGAGAGAGAGAGAGAGGCAGAAAAGAAGATCAAGAGAAGGAGTGATGTAGACATCATTACCTCCCAATTTAGGAGATGAGGGCATGATCATCAACTACTCTACTGTCTGCAATATGGTACTGCACTGCCATTTTATACTTCAAACTTGTCACTGTGCAGCTTGGCAGAGAGCAGACGACAGATTCATTACGTCATCCATCAAGCAAACATCCTGACTGGTCACAACAGAGGTCTGTGATATGGCCAGTATCTCACACGTGACATTTCACAAGATAGACAAAAGGGTATGAGGTTTACATGGCTGGGGAAACCTTTATATCTGTTATATAGGACTAAAGTTTTATACTACCTGACATAACTCCAAATGAGAAGTAAGTCTGACCTTTGTGTGGTACAGAGTCTTAAGAGAGGAGTGAGTATAATGTCCAAGACTACTGATAAATGGGTGTTTCTTTAACTATGGGTACTTTTGGCCCTGAGGACTTAAAGCAGTGAGAGTGTGAAAAGTGTTTTAAGAGTTTACTTTATTGTATTTGTCTGCCATCATGGTCCAACAGTACATGTGAAAGCACATGCAGAGCATAATTCTGTCAAGTCATTTACCATTTCCATCATATCTCAAATGATGTATTGTGCTTAATAACACTCTGACTGGAAATTACAAAAATATTCTGTTCACAAACAATACTTTGTATTACATTGTTTTCTTCACAAGTCACATCTGTGTGAAAGCACATTTATTTTAAGTAAATCATAGGATAATTTTCATTTTTGGGTGAACTATCCCTTTAAAGGGGTACTATTTCACCGTTGGCAAATTAGGCTTTCAATAAAACTTAGCTGCCTATACCAGTGTTTCCCAACCTTTTTCTTGCCATGGCACAGTTTTTATATGTAAAACACCCCATGGCACACCACTATGCACTAAAATAACAAATTGCACACTAAAATAACAAATTGCACAAACATGCATTGCTTCAAAAGGCATATTATAACTGGATATTATATTTAAAGTAGTACCACATTTAATGTGAAACTTGAGCTTAAGTCAGGTAGGAAGACAATAAGGTCATATATAGGTAGCTATATGATGTTGTTGTGATGATGATAAAACAACAAATTTACATATCGTCGCTGCTGGGCGGTGTAGTATAGTTGTATGAGTTCTCACAAGAATGTACGAGAGTTGGATGACAGTGAGGGAAGTAAGAAAAGAGAAAAGAGAACGAGATCAGGAGTGATTGAAATGCAGATATACAACAGATGAGACTTAGAAGTAAGTGTGGGGTGCACATGGCCATCACTGATTTTGTTTCAATGATTGCTAGTTGGGTGGGTTAAGAACACTCCTCTACCAGTATGAGTGCACTACTGAATACTCTAACTTCACCATAAGTGTGTCTGTGATAAGCAATTTTTACAAAACCCATGTAAATTCACTCTTCCTAAAGCATCCAGGCAGGCCAGCCCTACATTACTTTCTCTTGAATGGAGGGCAGTTCAAAACACAGGTGTGTGGGAGAGGAAAGAGCTCTTACACTGAAGAAAACCTGTCAGATGCAGAAACACCACACTGACATTCTTTTGTGCAGGAAGTTGAAAGGATAAATTGGATTAGGTCAGTTTCAATGGACTCTGTCTGGCACAACACTGCGAAAGAAATATTTGGGCCACACACAAGGTTTTTTGAAATATCAAAATGACTCTTTTGTGTATTTAGACAAAAATGGATTCTATGTGGCGCAACACTAGAATGGAAATATATAGGCCGTGCACAAAGAATGTGTGTGTGAAGGACAAAGAAAGGTGCAAACTAAAAATGCAGGGAGAACAAAACAAGTGCAAATGGGTCCAAGTGGCCTGCTGAAAAGCTGGATAATTTGAGGAAAGTAGGGCTTTGTAATGGCCAAGAATCTGGCAAAACGATATCGGAATACAAGGGTTACAATACGATATATTGCGATACTGTAAGAAAGGCAATATATTAGGAGTATTTGACAACACAAAGTGCATAGTCCACTCCATGACTGCATTGTGCGTTTTTTTTAATTTTTTTTTTTTAAAGCTGCAGTTCGTAACTTTTGGTGCTCTAGTGGTTAATAAACAAAACTTCATGCGTCTTGCGGAAGAACACTGTAGCCGGAGCTACTTCTCTCCGTTTATGTCTATGATGAGTAGGGTTGCAAAGGGGCGGAAATTTTCAGGCAACTTTCCATGGGAACTTAACCTGGGGAATTTTGGAAATTTTCCAATTTGGAAACTTGACAGGAATTCCCTGTTTATCCCCATTAATTCCTGTTAATTCCCATATATTTCCGTTTTGCAACCCTAATGACGAGTCAGACAGGTACCGGGCTACTCCACAGCGGTGGCAACATGACCGGTCTAAAATAGTCTGAATATAAACACTTATTATAGGTGTACTGTAGTGATTCAGGCTAAGACAAAAACACGGTTTGAAAAATGGATTCATGATGTACTTGCTCATATAAATTTTGTAAATTCTGAACAAAAAAAAAAAAGAGTTACAGAATACAGCTTTAATATTTAATACTGTAAAGCTGCTTGCTTTAAAGCATCCACATCTATTGTTTAAAGTGATATAAATAAACGTGCCTTCACTGGAGTGCTGATTTGCAGAGCTTGTGCAAACATATACATATCACTATCATCAGATGCTTTCTTGCTGCTGTTTTCTCACCGCTGTCATTTTTGTTGTGTGTTTATTTTGTTATTGAGAGGAAAGCTTGCAGTACATACTTAAATATTCTATTGAAACACCACTCTCATCAGCACGGATGGCGTCGGGATGTTAAGTGAGCTCTCGGATTCAATGCGTTTCCCAAGTATTGGATTTTATTTTGCAATCATGACTTGTTGATCTCCCTAGTGGTTTCTATCATATTATTTATATATATATATATATATATATATATATATATATATATATATATATATATATATATATATATATATATATAAAAAAAAAAAAAAAAAAAAAAAAAACAACCACACACACACACACACACACACACACACACACACTCTATATTGCCATAAGTTTTGGTACACCTGCCTTTACGTGCACATGAACTTTAATGACATCCCATTTTTAATCCGTAAGGTTTAATATGAAGTTGGCCCACCCTTTGCAGCTATAACAGCCTCAACTCTTCTGGGAAGGCTTTCCACAAAGTTTAGGAGTGTGTTTATGGGAATTTTTGACCATTCTTCTAGAAGCGCATTTGTGAGGTCAGGCACTGATGTTGGCGAGAAGGTCTGGCTCGCAGTCTCCGCTCTAATTCATCCCAAAGGTGTTCTATTGGGTTGAGGTCAGGACTCTGTGCAGGCCAGTCAAGTTCCTCCACACCAAACTCGCTCATCCATGTCTTTATGGACCTTGCTTTGTGCACTGGTGCGCAGTCATGTTGGAACAGGAAGGGGCCATCCCCAAACACCATCAAATTGTCCAAAATGTCTTGGTATGCTGAAGCATTAAGGAGTTCCTTTCACTGGAACTAAGGGGCCAAGCCCAACCCCAACCCCTGAAAAACAACCCCACACCATAATCCCTCCTCCACCAAACTTTACACTTGGCACAATGCAGTCAGGCAAGTACCGTTCTCCTGGCAACCGCCAAACCCAGACTCATCCATCGGATTTCCAGACAGAGAAGCGTGATTCGTCACTCCAGAGAACACGTCTCCACTGCACTAGAGTCTAGTGGCGGCGTGCTTTACATCACTGCATCCGACGCTTTGCATTGCACTTGGTGATGTAAGGCTTGGATGCAGCTGCTCGGCCATGGAAACCCATTCCATGAAGCTCTCTACACGCTGTTCTTGAGCTAATCTGAAGGCCACATGAAGTTTGGAGGTCTGTAGCTATTGACTCTGCAGAAAGTTGGCGACTTCTGCGCACTGTGCGCCTCAGCATGCGCTGACCCCGCTCTGTGATTTTATGTGGCCTACCACTTCGTGGCTGAGTTGCTGGTGTTCCCAATTGCTTCCACTTTGTTATGATACCACTAACAGTTGACCGTGGAATATTTAGTAGTGAGGAAATTCCACGAATGGACTTATTGCACAGGTGGCAACCTATCACGGTACCACGCTTGAATTCACTGAGCTCCTGAGAGCGACCCATTCTTTCACAAATGTTTGTAGAAGCAGTCTGAATGCCTAGTGCTTGATTTTATACACCTGTGGCCATGGACGTGACTGGAACACCTGAATTCAATGATTTGGAGGGGTGTCCCAATACTTTTGGCAAAAACAAAAACAAACAAAAAAAAAAAAAAATATATATATATATATATATATATATATTATATATATATAAAAATATGTGTATGAACAAGAACAAACGAATGACGGTACGAACAAATGAATAGAGTATGTAGTTAGGACCAAAAGAAGAGAGCTGGTGCAGGTGCTGCAAAAACACAATTCTGTAGAAAACACCCATCAGCAATGAGAACGGCATTACAAATGTTTTTTTTTTAAACGGTGTGTGTGAGAGAAAAACTTTTGTTCAGCTTATTTAAAAATTCACCATGCCTGACAGATAACGTAAGGTTTGTCATTATGTCAAGGCCTCATGCAGTGCAGAGAAGCACTAGAGACAAACAACGCATGGCTGCACTTTTGCATTCACAGTACGCACTGTCACTGCATCAAACAGAATGACACGTTTATCTGAGAACCGGCACCGACCACAGCCAACTTCTGCTGAAGCTACGCACACAGAACGCTAGATAAAGTCTCAATGAGGAATGAAAGGGATTTTTGTAAACAATAGGAGCGTGAAGAATTTAAAAGGACATGCTTTCCAATGTTCTACATTTCTAATGTTCTGTGTCTAATAAATATTTGGTAAAATACAGATAATAGTGCAGCACTCATGCACAGCTAAGTGGATCACATTTAACCATATTTAAATCCATTCCACAATATTTCCCTCACAATTAGCATAGAAAATGTGACAAAAGTAAGACATGAGCAAAGAGACATGAATTTCTGGATACTGAACACAAAACAGGCAAAATGAGGAAGGACTATGGTAGAAGTATGAGAACCTCAGCGTTGTATGAACAGATGTCCAAAGTGACTGACCATAGATGTAGTAGATATGAGAATTCCTTGAAGGACTGAAACCATGTTTATAGAAAAATGGAGTCATATGGTTTTGTACAGTGAAAACAACAATCATGTGAGTTCTGAGACTGAGTTCAAAATGTTTCAAGCCAAGTGATAGGATCTGTTATCCAAGTAAGATCAATGGACGTGCAGAAATCCCCATCTCATTCAGTGTGAAGAGTAACAGTTCTTGACTGTTGACAGTATGACACAACAGAAAGTACACTATTTTGTCTTCAGACCAGCTCAGGATGCTGATTTTCATCTTAGGTGGAAAAAAAGAATTCTACTTCTCGTCCTCATAATTGTTTTACAGGGTTACATTCACTCTAAATTCTGTGCCCGTTCACCCCTCATTTAAAATAAATAGTGTCCTAGAAGGTAACTTTTACCAAGAAGCTTCAATTGCTATACTTCCCTCACCGCCACCCCCCTAAAACCTCTGCTGTTTTCTGTCTACCATGAGAAAAGCCTCCTTACCTGATAGAAGCCAAAAGACAACATCTAAAGAACACTCCACTTTTGTTGTGTAAATCAAATCCTTAAACTAACTAAACAGTTTAAATGAACTTTATTCATGTGGTATGAAGGACAGCCTGTTAGGGTTGTCAAAAGTACCGACTTCGGTACCAAGTCTGTAGTGAAATTTTTAAAAAATACCAGCATTTCCCCCTAGCGTTTTGAGCGCTGTTGTGTTGAGCAAATTCTTAAACACCTCTGATTGGCCATTGTGTTCACACGCTCAACAGATATGTCTGTGATTAGCAACAATGATCAACACTTCAAAAACATGTTGTAAATAGACCTCTTTGACGCTCTTCACCAAGAGCTTACACAGATACACACAGGAGCGTTTGAAAGCAGGAGTCTATCAGTGGATCCCTATTATATCCACTGATGCAGGGATGAGCAACTGGCGGCCCATGGGCCGCATACGGCCCGCAATGTCTTTAAATATGGCCCCCTGGATCACTCGGATGATCAATTTTAAAACATTTGAAAAGCAAGTAATGGAAAGATTGCGCTCAGATTATGATGTTCCAGTTGTATTTCTACTTGAGCCTGTTACGAAACGGCACAATTACAAGCCGTTCTCGGCCCGGAATTAGCCAACCCGTGCCGAACCGTGCTGCTAGAATGCAAGTAGTGACGTCGTCACTCAGGACCGGTGTCTTGTCTGTTGCCTGGCTGCCAGTTTCTCCGTAGCTTGCTAAACATGCTCTCTGAGCAATGTGAACACTAAATAATCATACAGTTAAAAGAAATAACTGATCATCCTCCATAACGTGGTCGCTATTTACATCACATATTGTGTGTAAACTTTTGAGTTACTAAGGCAACGACTGGAAGTGGAAATGAGTGGAAAATGAAACCATATCCGTACCGGCCTACTCGGGTCGGACTGGCATGGAATGGAACGGTAAAGCAAAAAGAACGGTTTGGCCCGACGGTGGAAAAGCTGCTAACGAGAAGTATAAAAATACACGTGACGCCAGAATTGCACTTGTCTTAGATTTCAAAGGTTAAATGCATAGTCAACAAAACAGTTTTGCCAAATGAATGACAGAAACATATGCACTTAATTATGTTCTTAAACATTTTTTTAAAAAAAATAGTATTTTTATTCATGGTGGATTATGGTAATACCATATTGAATGACTATTTTTTGAATAGGCCAAGCACTTTTTAACTGCTCTCTGTGGTTGAGTTGAGAATGTTCTCTAGGCTTGTAATCAAAAATAGAACATCTGTACATTTGTTTGTTTACAGACAATGCAATTGAGATGTTTACATATGCTTGTTGGGGTAATATTGCTTGTTAACTGAAAACAAAGTTTCCCATTTGTATTAGCATATTTGCTCAAGTTTTATAGTTAATAAATTCTTTATTAATATAGTTTTATAGTTAATAAAAAACAAATTGCATTAATTACACATTGATTTCCCTTAAAAAGTAAATTGAGTAAAACGGTGTATAAGGCGTTAGTGTGGATTTGTAATCTGGCCCCTTGGTATGAAGGAGAAAAAAAGTTGGCCCTCGTCACTATCGAAGTTGCCCATCCCTGCACTGATAGATGGATCCACTGATAGACGTCTGCTTTCAAGCGCTCCCGTGTGTGCAAAAGTCTACTTTTGACAACACTAGTTCCTGTTTAGTTGTGTTGCATTATTCTAGCTTTGTATGAGCATTTGATTTGAGTTTCCTTAATGAATCAATGAACCAGGAGTTTAAGCATCACAACAGAAACAGACAGTAGGTGTTAATACCCATTATACCCTATCTTTGTCACACACCACCATGCCACCATGTACACTGATTTACCTTAAATCTGAATTGTAAATCTGGACCATCATAATCACTGACTATCAATATATTTTTTTTAAAGTTATTCATAGTTCATCAACTTTTAAGCTCTAGGCTACATAAGCTATCTTCAAACCATTCATCCGAGTATCCGTGAGCACCAAGTCAGCCTTCTTTTTGCATTTGTGTAACGGAGAGATCTGCTCGAGTAAGCATCCAGCCTACTGGTTTCAAATCCCATATAAAATGTCTTCAAATGTTAAATACCAAAGCTGATTTCACTTGAAATACTCAAGCAGGTCAAAGAAATCACAACACTGCAGCACTCCAGCAAACTTGCACGTCACAGTTCATAATCTCGTTCTCTTAAAAAGTTAATAAATGTTACCTCGAAAAACTGAATTCTTCCTTTCAGCAGAGGAAGAGGGCATATATAATTCAATGTCCAGACAGTCAACTCTTACTTGATTAATCTGAACAATGAAAATGAATGATGACTGCTTCTGCCAGCAATGAGAACATCTAGATCCCCAGATCTTTTCAGGCCCCACAACTCCCCTCCCCTGCCGCTATCTTAATATAGCCAATCAGATCCATTCATTACCATATTACTGAAGCAATTCTATTAAGGGCAATATGACAAAGCCTAGCAGACAGAGATGGAGAACAGAAACCAATGACTGTCCTGGCACAGAGTGTATGAAGTCATGCAAGAGATTGGTTACTTTTTGGCAGTAGAACTAGACTACATTTCTATGATTAGAGTTATAGTCTCATTGAAAGGCTGTACTATGTTCTATACAATGCTGTCAGCAACAATTTTGGATTAATATAGAAAGTAGTCCATATGTTGCCACTTCTTAGCAAAATTACCATAAAATTGTCACTACATTAACATATAGATGCAGCGTCAAATACTGCTTGCACTGACATTACTTACTACCTGAACTACTTGCGACAAAGATTTCATGAAAACACTAAACTGATTTTGCTGTCCAACCGTACTTGAGAGGCACAGGTTAGTATTACCAAGCTCCCCCTCTCCTCTCTAAGCAGGACATCTATTTGCATCACCTTTCCCCACTTAGATGCAGTCCGTCTTCTCCTGGCCTCTCTCTTGAGCTGCCGGGCATGCTCCTTGCTCCAGGTTTTATCTCCAGGTTTGATAGACAAGCTGACCAGGCCTCGAAGAACAATAGTCACAAACTTCTTCATGATGCATGAATCGCTTGTAGCTCTACAGCAAACACATCCTTTGAATGTGTCTCGTTCAAACTCACTCAGCAAAAGTAGCAGGCAAGGGTTCCCTGCAGCGGAAAGCCTTCAGTAGTCACGCTAGCTGTGTGACTGCTGAGAGCAAGAGAGCGTGTGAGTGAGAGAAAAGGAAAAATCGGAGGAAGACGACGGAGGGAGGGTGCTCCTCTCATCAGAATTGTGAAGGGTGCGTCACCAGGTCCCCTCCAGAATAAGGCTCCCTTGAGAAAGCAGATGACTGCACCCCAAACCGGAGGTGGCTGATGGGTGCATGCCACAAAAGCTGGGACAAAGATCAGATGAGGATATTAACTGCATTAAAGAGTGTTGGGTGGGGGGTGGGGGGGGGAGACATTACAAAGCAACAAAACAGCTCAGAACACAGATAATCCCAAGACTAAACCAATCAGGTTTTCTAACATAAACATATAAACATATCTGGGAGTATTTATGAGATTACAGAATTGCCCAATTTGAGTTCAAGTTTAAGCCAATTATAAAGTTTTGGCAGGACTAAATTACACTCCAAGAAATACTAATACTATACTAATATACAAGTATATACAAATGCTAACAATAACTCACAGACACACTTCAGGTATTCGTAAAATTGGACCATTAGTCTGTGCTACACTGACACCAATTCATGTCTTTTCACATTTGAGAGTAGAAGGTTATGTATTATTGATGCTGCCATGTTAAAAGGCCATGAAAAGATGAAACATTAAGTTAAAAATAATGGAAATCAAATGAGTGTCGAGTTTTAATAATACATGCTAAAGTAGATTTTAGTACCTGGAATTATCTTCCTTTGAGTCATATGAAGCCCTCGAGAGACTAGCCTCAGCCTCAGACGTCACGCCCATGGACCGTTGGCTGAACGTCTGATGCATATGGCACACTTAACTGGAAACACTTCCGGATTTTCATCTGGTTGGTTGAATTCTACAGGATGTCTGGGAGACGTGCGTGTCGCGTTCTTTAACGGTCCACATGGAAACAAATACTGTGACGCCAAACCCCCTCGTGGAAGAAGAAAGCCGTCGTGTTTACAACTGTGACAATGAGCACTTACCAGGAACTAAACGCTGGATTTTCAAAAGTATGTGAAGTTTGCAGCTCCATTGTTGCAGTAAACTTGCACAAACTTCTTGAATGAATAATTTATTAGATGCACGCCGGTCTGTTATTGTAGGGACATCGACTTTACAATTTCACACCCATAAACATGACACCGAACAAAACGAACTGTGATTGGTTGCGTTACATGTCAGTCAAACGTCCTCTTGGGTGGTCCTTGGCCAATGAAAGCTGCGACAGAGTCCAGAACTTCTGCCTTCAGTCTGAAGGTCTGGCTACTTGAGACTATCGAGAGACAGACACTGCTACAAGCCTAAAAAGCATGGCTAAATTATTGGCTTTATTATTTTTATTTAGTACTGGAAGATGACTTGGTGAAATACAGACAACCAAATAAATTAAACTTTGTTCTGCTTAAAGAGGGATAGTTCTCATGTTTTTTGGGGGTTTTTTTTCTATAAAATATAAATCATTGGGACAGATCTTTAGACCCCATTGACTTTCCTTGTATGGACCAAAAAATAAAATGGTTAAAACATTCTTCAAAATGTCTTCTTTTGCATTCATACAGGTTCGTA
This sequence comes from Mylopharyngodon piceus, assembly GCA_039654765.1. Classification (NCBI taxonomy): domain Eukaryota; kingdom Metazoa; phylum Chordata; class Actinopteri; order Cypriniformes; family Xenocyprididae; genus Mylopharyngodon; species Mylopharyngodon piceus. The sequence continues at coordinate 19,156,634 of CM077456.1, forward strand.
ATGACATGATGGTCAGTAAATGATGACTGTTGTTCAGAATGTAAATTTTTTGGGTGAGCTATCCCTTTAAGAATCTTCCGCTCTTAAAGGTACACTAGGTAACTGTTTTGTTCAAAATGTACAAAATTTAAATAATGACTCAATACACCATCAATCGTTCTTTCAAAATGTGTTTTTGTCTTACTCCAACTACTTTTCGTGTGAAATTGCGTACTTGCGTTACTCGTCAGCGCATATTCGTAAATAGAGAAAAGTTGCTCCATCTACTTTGACGCATATGGGAGAGGCATAGGTTAGTTGTCACAACGAGCAACAAAGGTTGACATGAAGCACGCTAAATCTCGAACCGGAAATCACCTGTTAAAAAAAAAAAAAAAAAAAAAAAAGAAACAGCGAACACAGGTGAGTCTGCTGGCAAAAAGAGAATGCGACAAAGCTCGTAATAAAAAGAGAATCAAGATTGGCTTGGCTTTTCGAAGATGGCGGTTTGAAATGTTGTAAAAGTGATGCGGAGATGACGTTTTTATTACTCAACAGGTGAGTAAGGTATTTTATTGAACAGATAAATTGCCATATGTAGCTCTCTTCAATGTAAAACATTATTGCGAAGGGTCATTTTCATTATGGTTTTTGTAGAGCTGTGCTGGAATTTATTTTCAAGAAGCACCGTGTCTATTAATAGGTTTAGCTACAGTAATGTCTTCAGCTAGTCAGCTTGAGATCCTTTCCATCTAAACTGGTTATATCCCTTAAGCCTAGTAGTGAAATGTTTCATGAGCAGTAGGATAACTATCATGGTTACATGGTTCCCGCAAGACAGCATGGTGCTTCAAACCATTGTCACAATGGTGAAATACCAAGTGCTTCTACAACTTACCATAATAGTAATGTAAAAACTTCTAGATCATGCCTGTAGGTCTAATGTTACTTAAATAATTCAAGTTTATTGTAAATTATGTAATGCAAGTGTATTGTCTGTTGCATATCTTAACAAAAAAAAAAAACAAAAAAAAAAAAAAAAAAAAAAAAAAGGAAGTGGGTTTCAATGGTGCTTTAAAAAAAAAAAGATCTGGAGAAAGTGCTTGATAAATCAGAGGCAGAAGACAGAAGTGGTGGAGGTTTATCTTCCAAAGTTTTTAAGAGGATTGTCTCTTTCATACAGTACCTAGGCTCCTCAGTCCTCCCAGATTCAAACCTCTTGTGGCAGTCATCATTCATATTTGAGGAGTTTCATCTAATTCTAAGTATGACAGTTCAGCAGGAAGCATTAAAGAAAGTGAATGAATTTGTAATGAGCTCAATGGCAAGAAAAAAAAGGAGTAGAGAGAGAGAGAGAGAGAGAGAGAGAGAGAGAGAGAGAGAGAGAGAGAGAGAGAGAGAGAGAGAGAGAGAAAATGGAAGCAGATAAGACATGAAACAGCAAGAATAGCTTTTGAATAATTGCAGACTGTTTTATCTTGTTTTTAAGGCCAGACCTTTGTCAAGCTCTATACTGCATGTCAGAAACGAGTTAAAAATGAATCAGTCATAAATAAATGTAATCAGTTCAAGCTGTCTGTAATATTTGTACCTCAAATCACTGCAAAATCAACAATTCCAACAGGCACCTGTAGCTAGTGTAATGATATTATCATTGAAATGAATTGATAGAAGCACTACTTAATTTCTACATATACCAGTGTTGTTATTGTTAACTAAACTACAAAAACTTAACTGAAATAAAATATTAGATTAAAAACTTAAAAAAATTTGGTTGCCTTGGCAACTAACTGAAACAAAATACTAAAATGTACAAAAAAAAAAAAACTAAAATTAAAACTGAAATAAAAATAAATCTAAATAGATTAAAAAAACAAAAAAACAAAAACTAATTGACAAAAGATAAAAGCACATAAAAAGACATTTAAACTAAAATTAACACTAGATCTGAAAATAAAAGCCAATTCAAAATAATAAATACTGTAGTATAATATTATATAAACAATACTAAAAGAACACTGACATATACATAATAGCAAAGGATCAGTCCACCATTGATAAGAAACAGAAATTTCTGGAGCTGGAATCCAGAGACAGACAACCAGAAGCAGCTGATCATAAACACCAGGCTGAGTTGGGATTAAATAAGAAAAAATAAATAAATACATAAATAAATAGTAGGTGAACTTTAGTGTAAGCTAAGAACAATGTCTTGAATTTAATTAAAGAAATTAATTAAAAATTAAATGGATATTATTCTTACATGGACTGAAATTAAGGAGCTTTTTTGTCTGCTGTTTTTCTTTAAAGAAATTACATTACTCCATAACATGATTAAAAACTGCAGAGACTGAATCAGCATTAGGGTAAATGCTTTACACAGTCAACTTAAAAGAAGAAAAGCTCATTTGATAGTGACATATCATAACTCATAACATTAGTGTAGTGCATAGTTTCTAGCATTAGTGTTTCAACAACATGCAGTACATGGTTCTGTGGGTCAAAGATGTTCTTGCTCAAACTTCAAAGTGAAAATCTATAGTCACGAGAGGGAGAGGAAGATGAGGTTGTGTCTGCTTCAAAGTCCCCAACAACAGTGCGTTAGCAGCTCACTACACTGGTCTTCATTGGCTGCCTGAGTCACACGCAGAGAGAGGATGAGACGAAACGAGAAGGGCACACTCGCTGACTGAGGCTGTGACACTGATGCCATTACAGAGCTGCGGGGCAATCCGCCATGCAGGGTAACCTCACAATTCTGACAGCACGTTCATGTGCCATAACATGAAAGCTCATTGGTTGAGGATGGTTCCTCTGTGTGATCAGCATTGGTTAGTCCAGCTCAAGGAAGAGTCCAGAAGTATAAACATGAATGTGTCCTCATGTCCCATCAGAATGAGTCAAAACAATAAAAAGACATTCTAACAACATCTACAAGGGCTGTGGTGGAGAAGACCAGATTTTTTTACGTAAAGCGGCACTAAATTACAACTTACGCACTACTAAATATTTTTGCATTGCACCAAACTCTACATTCTTGAAGCGTAACTCTATGTATAAACTAAATATTTACAGAAGCCTCCGATTAGGAGTAACATTAGGAATAAAACAGCTGACTGAATGAACTGCATCAATAAGCTCGTTTAATTACCCGACAGACTTTAATCCTTTAGACCAGGGATGGGCAACTTACGGCCCGCAATGTCTTTAAATACAGCCCGCTGGATATTTGAAAAGCAAGTAATGTAAAGATTGCATTCAGATTATAATGTTAATACTAAATCAATCCAGGAGAGGTCGCTATTTCCAGCCGATCCCCGTATTAATAATTACACCACTGCACTGCTCACAAAATCCGCTTTCCACCGTCGGGCTGAACGGATGAATGGTAAGTAACGGTTCCAGTTGTATTTCCAATTGAGCCCGGTACGGTACGGCACGATTACAAACTGTTCTCCGCCCGGAATTAGCCAACCGCGCCGAACCGTTCTGCTAGAATGCGAGTAGTGACGTGACGTCGTCACTCAGGATCGGTCACTTGTCTGTTGTCTGGCTGCCAGTTTCTCCGTAGCTTGCTAAACATGATATTTGAGCAACATGAACACAAATTAATCAGACAATTAAAAGAAATAACTGATCATCCTACATAACGCGGTCACTATTTACATTGCATGGCATGTGTAAACTCTTGCGTTACTAAGGCAACGACTGAAGAGCTCCGTTATCAGCCCCACAGTGGAAAACGAAACCATATCTGTACCGGCCAGATCGGATCATGGTAATATGTGGATGTGGATTATGGTAATGCCATATGGAACAACTTTTTTTTTTTTTTTTAAATAAGCACTTTTAACGAGGCTGGGTTGAAAATGTTCTCTAGGCTTGTAATCAAAAATAGGACTTCTGTACATTTGTTTGTTGCAAATTTACAGATAATGCAATTGATGTGATCACATTTGCTTGTTGGGGTAATATTGCTTGTCAACTGAAAACAAAGTTTCCCATTTGTATTAGCAAAATTGCACAAGTTTAACAGTTCATAAAATCTTTTTAAAAAATTACATTAATTGTACATTGATTTCCCTTCATAAAAAGTAAATTGAGTAAGACGGTGTAAAAGGTGCGAGTGTGGATTAGTAATCTGGCCCCCTGGTATTAAGGAGAAAAAATGCTGGCCCTCGTCACTATCGAAGTTGCCCATCCCTGCTTTAGACATATATGATAATGCTGACATTTACACTCGCTTACATTTTAAGAGAGAACATTATGTAAATAAATTACTGTTTCAGCGGATCTTCAACATGAACAGCGCACCTCTGTGTGCATTGGTCCGTGTTGTGCATGTCAAATGAAATCAGTCATAATAAAATACAATATAAAAATATTCTTGTTTTTTTGCATCAGTATTTATTTATTGATCCTTATTTTATGAATGTTATTTACAAATAAAATACCTTTTACGTTATCCGTGATTAGTATCATATTTAATGGAACCTTATTTTTACCATTAGTATGTGAGGCAAAAAAGTTAGAATGAAGGATGAACTGAAATTCACAGCATTTAAACAACTTCTGCTCATGTATATAAAGGCTGCTACTGGATCATTGAGGATAAACATTATGCGACTACGCATTACTTTATGGAGAGAGCTTACAACCTATGTTCTGCCTTAAGAACAAAAGGTGCAACCAAATAAAACACAGTTAGTTATAAACTAGCAAGTAGTTACTAAGCCTCTAGTGCGGACTTTACATTCCAAAAGAACTTACAAATGGCTGGTGCAACCCTACCCAGAGTACAAAACCAAACTTAAAGTAATTAGTAGGTGATAATCTGGCTGACAACTTACCATTAAAGGGTTAGTTCACCCAAAAATGAAAATTCTGTCATTACTCGCCTTCATGTTGTTCCACACCCGTAAAGCTTTGAAGCTTTATGAATCTTTTGTTCCGAATCAGTGGTTTGGAGCGTGTCTCTAACTGCCAAAGTCACGTGATTTCAGTAAACGAGGCTTCGTTATGTCATAAGTGTTTTGAAACGTTTCGCAATTTCAATGGTTCACTGTGGTGACTTTGGCAGTTTGATACATGCTCTGAACCACTGATTCGGAACACAAGATTTGTAAAGCTTCGAAGCTTCATGAAGCAGTGTTTTGAAATCGCCCATCACTAGATATTGTTGAATAAAGTCATTATTTTGTTTTTTTGGCAGACAAAAAGTATTCTCGTCGCTTCATAACATTAAGGTTGAACCACTGTAGTCACATGATCCGTTTTAAATGTGTCTTTAGTACCTTTCTAGGCATTTGAAAGTGTTAATTATCTTGCCGTCAATGGAGGCCTCACTGAGCCATCGGACTTTATCAAAAATATCTTAATTTGTGTTCTGAAGATGAACGAATGTCTTACGGGTTTGGAACAACATGAGGGTGAGTAATGACATAATTTTCATTTTTGGGTGAACTAACCCTTTAAATCGCTGATTCTTTAAATTGCAGGCAACATCAATGATTGACATTAAAGGTGCACGGTGTAAATTTTAGGAGTATCTATTGACAGAAATGCAATATAATATACATAACTATGTTTTCAGTGGTGCATAAACAATGAACCATTGTGTTTTAATTACCTTAGAATGAGCCATTTCTATCTACATACACCGCAGGTCCCCTTACATGTTAAGTCGCCATTTTGCGTCGGCATGTTTCTACAGTAGCCCTAAACGGACAAACTGCTCTACAGAGCACGTTTCGTCACTTTGTTGTTGTTCTTTTTCTTTGGTGGTGTTTTTAGAGGCAGCCTGAATCGTTACTATATTGAATACGCACGAAGTAGTAGTAGTAGTAGTAGTAGTAGTAGCAGCAGTAGTAGTCATCTGGTTTATTAGAAGCAGAGACCACTCTTTGTTAGACACAAGAAGAAACCTCATTGCTTGACTGGCTACTCTCTGCTGTCTCCATGGCCCTGTCCCAAATGGCACCCTAAACACTCGCGGTCTTCCTACGAGTCCGCACTTTCGTGACGTAACCCCGCTTTGACTGTCGGGAAGAAGTCTGTCAAAAGTGCGCTTTGAGGGCGCATATCAGCCGCAAAGGGGGCACTCGCGAGCACCCTTCTGAAACCTAAAATTGACAAATGGGACACTCTAGGGTCTCGTGGACTTTTTTGAAGGGGCAAGTGAAAGAAAATTTTACTTCCCTGACTGGACAAGCCTGAATAAGAGTGCGTTCACACTTAGTTCAGTTCTCTTCATTATTTTGGTCCAGAAAATAATACATTTAATCCTGGTTCATGCCTGGTTTCACAGACAAGGCTTAAGCCTAGTCTCAGACTAAAATCCATGTTTGAGCTGTCTTAACCGAAAGCAACTTGTCCTGACATATCTTAAAATATATCAGTGCCATTGTTTTGTCTCATTGTTTTTTAAGGCACGTTCAAAAAAAAAAAAAAAAAAGCTACTTAAATGTCCTAATTTAACTAAGGCCTACTCCTGGCTTAATCTAAGCCCTGTCTGTAAAACCAGGACTTGGCATTCACACTGTCATTTTTAACACTGAACCTAAATATGCAAAACAAAAAACAGCTTTTATGACATATTTTGGCGACAAAACTTACCGAACATCCAAAACAATGCTGTGTGCTGGACTAAATGCACTCGCTGTATGTACATATGATGGTATTTTTACCAGCCAAGAACTCACAAAGAGCTTATAAAACGTGGAAAGGAGTCAAAACAGGTTTGAATGGCAACACTCACACTTATTTAAATGAACAAGTAACTTTTTTTTTTTTACTCTGATTGGTCATTCACCTATTTACTTGTTCGAAGGACAAGCACATAATGGCTTAAAATCAAGTCCTGAACATGACCAAACTGCACAATGTTCATAATCGTTATAATGACCCAGAATTCACTTTACAGCTTCTCTCAGTACAAAGTTAAAACAAAATGAACAGCTGCATCTGAGAGCAGTAAATGAGAATGCAGAGGGGCAGGACAGCCATTGTGATCTAATCGGGAGTGTTTCGCACAGTAGGTGTCTGCTTTAATTATGGCGTATTGATGTCAAACTCCCAGTAATCACGAAACCAGGACGTGCATACACACATGTGCAGAGAGTCACAAGGCAGAATGGCAGAGTAAGGAACTGTGGATCAGTCCAATGCTGTGAATTCATAGTGAGCAGAGCACGGAGATGACACGTTACAAGTCTCTCTCCCAACAGGAACGCTATCTAGCAGAACACACTCAGTGGGTTGAGCTGAGGTTTGTCCGTGGACAACAAGACTGTCAATTAAAAAAAAAACAAAAAAAACAAAAAAACACTGTAGAACTAGGCCTGGGCGATAAAACGGTATCGATATTTATCGACAGTACGTCTTATTCGATAACGATAGAAAAAATGTTCGATATAACTCTCAATATAGTTTCACTTAAATGCATTAAAATGTAAACAGACATGAAGTTCGGTTGCATGAACAACTCTCAAGCTCGCGCCGTCCCTGGATCACAAACAGACGCGCTACGAGTGACACGCAAACAAGTTGCTGTGGAGTTCAGTTGCGCAATCGCCACGTGAGATCAGAACACACAAACACATGAAAATGAGTGCTGTACTTGCCGGTGACGAGGAGACTGTGAATAAAAAAGGACATTTCAGCTCGTCAGTGTGCCAGTTTCCTTACGTCTTACAGTTGATCTACTTCAAAGTTCGTCTTGAGAGAGCAGTTGTCATGTCGGTATTAACAGCTGCACAAACAGTGTTTTCAACCACACAGTATCTTTATTTCTGTGTTACAAATATTCAAATTATCACAGAAGTACTGAGATAAAAGTTTATAGTTCAGATAAAAATACTAACGTCTATGTTATCGATCAAAATAGAGCAAATCAGCTTTTGAAAGAAACTTGAACGCGCTGAAAATGACGCATTAATCGATTACATTGTTTCACCACCAGGTGGCGATAAGTGAGTGTTAAAAAAATGTATTTGACGTTGAATCTTCATTCAGCAGATTCTTTCAAATACACTGATTCATCCAGTAATGAAACAAGAGTATTTATGGGCGTGTCATTGAATCATGCAACCAAACAGATTTTTTTTTTAAATAATTAATTCAAATATATTTAAAATTTTAAAAAAGACTGCAGCAATTAATATTTTGTCAGAACCTCTAGTAAATTATGTTATTTCGTTTAGTTGACATTCAGAATTGTGATCTCGGTTTGAAAAAAAAAAAAAAAAAAAATTCTCAATTTATCCAGAATTGTGCAGCTCTAAGTTTCTTTAACACTTATACATTTAATCTTCATATAAAATATAAGAAAGATTTGTTTACATTTTATTTAGCTTCGTTTTAAAAATTATTTGTTTGCCTTAATTAAAAATGCATTGGTTAAATTCAAACATTTTTTTCTACAAAAATTTTTAATAATTATCGATACCGATCAATATGAAACATTATATCGTGATAATTTTTTTTAGCTGTATCACCCAGCCCTATGTAGAACGATGAAAGCTTGTTTCATGAGTTTGCCGTTTTCAGACAGCAAGTTTTAACTTTAAAAACATGTCTTGAGATGCCTGTTCTGTTACATAACATTAACAGACATTACATAACACTAATTATTATATAAAAACAGATCATTAATTAAAACACGTATGCAAGTTTAGGCATGAAAGTATTTGAATGTTCATGAACTGTTGATAATGTTTGGTTAAAAAAAAAAAAAAAAAAAAAACATTGTAAAGTGTTACCAATATCTTGTTTGTAATTTTAAGTTTTGTTAACTTAAAATACTGAAAAAACTGAGTGCTTATATTCTAATATTTCGATCTTTAAAAAAAAAAATAAATAAAAACAAACACTTTATAACCAATATAGAAAAAAAAAAAAAAATCATTAAACCAGGTTAAAAAAAAAAAAACAAAAAAAAACAAAAAACAGTTATGCTCAAGAATGTAGGCAAGAAAACAAATCCCCAAACAAAACTGACAAAAACAACACAGAAAAAGGAAGAAAAATCTCATTTAAAAAAAGCTGAGCGATAAGGAGCCGACATCCACACTGTTCAGTCTCCTGTTTGTGAGTTAATTCCTCATGCTGGTGGGGAGCTCAGCACTACAAATGACCAAAATAAAGCAAGCCTTGACAAACAATGCTCTTAATTAAATTATAATTAAATTACATTATAATTAAAGCCAGGGAAATGGGCTTTAGGAGGCTCGAAAAAGAAATCTTCTAATATTTTAAATATATTAACAATATAATATATTTTAATATCCTGAGAAATGTATTTATAAACAATTAAAATGTTCATTTATCTCGAATTAATTTTAGACTGTCTGTAGCCTAATTCTTTAATGAAAGAAATTCCTTGGTCGGTCATATCTGAAAGACTAGAAATGAAGGCAGGATGACGTGAAAGAATTTTATCTTTATTGACTATGCACTATACTGCTGCAATAACAGACTAATTCCTTCCCTATCAGACACACCCAGTACATACTTTTAACTCTCCCTTGTGTTCAACCATAAAAATACATGCTACTGACAAAAGGGGCGTTATGACATTGACAAAAACATTTATGGATTTTGTTGATAACGACAATTGAGATGATATTTTGCTGAGTGTGTTTTTGTGCTGGTGCCTTGGCTAGTTTATTCCTGTAGTGTACAGATGACACACCACCTTCATATTTTCTGCAGTGGTTAGTTCACAGCAATGACAGCAATGAATTAACTTTTCCTTTAAGGGGCAATATCTCCCACAAATTGATTCCCAGGGGCATTTTTACATTTAAAGGGCATTTTTTTCCCAACATTTTCTAAATGTATGTCATCATTTATGTCAAATTCTTACATTTAACCAATCAAATAAAACCATTACCAACAAATGCCATATTTGTACTGCAGAGTTGGCATAAGTGCATTTAAATACAATTGCATATATAATACTACGAGATTGATGTTTTCAAAATAAAACTGAATCTTGAAATATCCTGACTTAATGAGTCACTGAATCGTTCATTCAAATGATTCCTTCAAAACGGCTTACCCATTCATAAATGAATCAAGTGTCTGTCTGAGTGAATGATTCAATGATCCATTCAAAGTTAAAAACACTGATTCATTCAGTAACGAAACACTGTTGTGTGGTGCTCAGAGATGCACAATGGTTCTACTCTGCTTTGTTTGGAACTATTTTATATATAAGTGACATTCAATGTCAGTTCGCACATCATTAAAACAATTGTGTGTGTGTGTGCTTGTTTTCATGATTTATGAGGACACAAATTTGTATAATGACATGGGTATTACACTGGTATTACAACGTAAACATGTTTTATGAGGACATTTCATGAGTCCTCATTTAAAAATCTTTAAAAACATACTAAACAATGTTTTATTAAAAATGTAAAAATGCAGAATGTTTTCTGTGATGGGTATGTTTAGGGGTGAGTGTAGGGGGATAGAATGTACAGTTTGTACAGTATAAAAACCATTACGCCTATGGAATGTCCTCACTAAGATAGCAAAACAAACCTGTGTGTGCACGCATATATATATATATATATATATATATATATATATATATATGAGAGATATATATCTATCTCACACACCCCTAACTGACAAGATCAAAACAAGCACTATTAAGTGTGCAAAATGGTGCCACTGATCTGTACTCTCTCTCTAAAACTCCCTACACTAAACCCCATATCATTGAACTAAAATATCAGAGCTGCTATGTGTTCGGTATATTGCTTTATTAATCTCTCTTGCACTGCGCCGATGTATCAGAGCTGCTAAATTTACCCACAGGAGTTATTAAATGGTGTGGAAGGCAAAGGGAGTAAACAAACTCATCACTTTTCCACAAGGCCAACCAGCACTCTGCCTGCTCACTGAGACAATCCATAGAGACCCTGGTGCAGGTTCTGAAATGCATCAGTGACCCTGTTTCCAGCACACTACTAGCACAGGGTGCTCCTCAGTAAGCAGTAGACAAATAAAGTGCTTTATTATACACACTACAGGAGCGTTTGGGACCACGTCTCTTGAGTCTGTGTGTCTTTGACCTCTACTGAGGTTTGATGAAGTATGCTCTTAGATCTTCTCATCTACTCAGTTTCTTGGCTTAGACATTGCTCTAGTTCTCTAGATACAAATAGCCACTAGGCAGTACATATGTAGGCATTTCCCATCATGCATCTGCTTTCCCAGCAAGAGCAATCTAGGTCATTGAGGATGTCTCTTGTGATCCAAACGGCATGTAGGCTCTTCATCACAGTCTTAAACTGAGAGTCTTATACAGACCTATACAAGAGGTTGACTATGGGAAAAACCGCTTTCTCACAGTTAATTTAAGCAGACTGGAGATTATTCTAGAGAAGACAAAGAATAAGTGCTCTTCTTCCACTCCCTCCAGGCACACTGGGCGTGCCAAACATTTTGTCCTCTCATGAGCAGGTATGTAAATATATCCGTGCAGCACAGCACTGCTTCAAGTTATTGACACTTTAGAACAATGAGAAAATGGGACATGCTTGATGTTAAAAAGAGTTTTTAGATGCAATAAGCAGCAAAAAAAAAAAAAAAAAAAAAAAAAATTCAAATCGGTGCTAGTGCTGTCTAACACACACCTGATGCATGCGAAGTGCACTTGAAGCAGCAAAAGGCCACAATAGCATGCAGTCCAGAATTCAGTTCTCTTTTGCACTTATTGCGCTTGAATGGTCAAATACACACAGAATAATGTCAAAATGCCCGAACTGACGAGTATTCGGTTTTGTCTTAAGTGAATTTAAATAAACTAAATGACAGGTTAATGTTGTGATTGATAACATAATTATCCTTCGTGATGCTCATGCCCTCAAATAGATGTCAAATGAGTGTGATTTATTTTGTGACAAGCAAACATTTTTCACCATCAGAGTTTGAGGCAGTTGAGGGCAGTAATAACTTTCATTTGGCTTGATCCTTTTATCAATGTTGCAAACATCTATCTCAGCTTGTTTAAATTAATAAATAAAACAAAGAATTTTAAGTTCCATGTTCTGTCATCTATTTTTCAATTACTGTTCCTGTTGTTTTAGGTTTAATTCCATGGTATAATTTCAGTACTGTTATCGAGATATTTTTAGTCAGGTATTGTATCGAAGTCTTTTGGGATCTTCACAACAATATTCTTCATCACTCACTCTGTGTAGCAGGTATTTGCACACCTGTTTAGTCCCTGAGGTGTAATCTAGAGGGTTTTACATACAAAGAGTTGAGGAAAAAAGCAAATTTACAAAATATAGGATCATGATGTAATGTACAGCTCTAAACTTATGCTGAATTCAACCACACCCTGCTGTGAGTTTGCCATTTACTCCTCATTTGGCTGTTTCCATGGCTGTCAGCCAATTGCAGCCCAGGCAGCTTAGCGGCTGTAGCTACACTATAACAATGCCAACATCAGCATAGGGAGAAGGTGTAGGGACTTCAGCATACAGGAAACTGAACCTAACATCCTTTGTTTGAAAGCTGCTGCGGATCTAATCATGCTTTCAACAGCATACAATTAAGGCTATAGTTTAAATCAATAAGTAGAGAATGAATGGTGTGATACCTAAAAGCCGATTTTGCAATTAAGCTAAAAGCAAACCAATCAAATATTCTAACAAATAGCTTGTAAAAAGACAAATTAGGTACAGTAGACACTCCACATTTGTTACAGTGTAATAATTTGCATTCAAAATCCAGTCATTTCAATAGGAATCCTTGCGACTGGAATTTCCCCACATATTTTTTACATAGGGTTCAAGTTAGTTATGTGAATTTGCTGCATTGACCAACAGAAAGCTACTTGATTTGTAAATAACTTCTGTGTGAGCGGTGTTTAATACAACATTTTTTGTCCATGAAATTTCATCCAAATTTCGCTAAGGTACTGCACCTTTATACTGTTGAATGTTTGCCTTTTAAATGTCTTGGAAAAGACCTTGGACAATGTGTGCATTTCATGGCCATAACAATAGTTAAAGAAACTAAACTTCTGTTTAAAACAACATTACAATCATAAACCACTCACAAAAGCATAGTGGAGCCTTTACATAATTTTCATTATTAGTCTAGAGATGCACAATTAATTGTTAAAAGATCGTGATCTCGATTCAAACACCCACTCAATCCACGCAATGTTTGACAAGAAAAATCACAGCAGAACGCTGAAATCTGCTTTCATACTGCCGCAGACCCAGACAGAGAGCAGTTGTCATGTATAGGTATAAAACAGCTTCACAAACAGTCTTTTCAACCACACAGTATCGTTATTTCTGTGTTACAATAATTCAAATTATCACAGAAGTACTGGGATAAAAGTTTATAGTTCTGATATAAACACTGATGTCTACGGAAGCGATCAAAATAGAGCAAATTACCTTTTGAAAGTAACTTGACGCTTCAAATAAAGATCATATCAATCACACTGTTATGCCAATAGGGGCTAAGAAATGACTGTTAAAAATGTATTTTTCATTGAATCATTCATACAAGAGATTCGTTCAAAAATGCTGATTCATCCAGTAATGAAACAAGTGACATCTTTATGAGTGAGTCTTTGAATCATTCATTCAAACCAATTTTTTTTTTTTAAATAATTCAACATTTTTAAATAGACTGCAACAATGAACATTTTTTCAGAGCCTAGTAAATTACATGCTATTTTGTTTAGTTGTCTGTTAAGAATTGTGATCTCTATTTTAAACAAAAAAAACCGTGAATGTCAATTTATCCCCAATCGTGCAGCTCTATTACAGTCCACTAATGTCTATGCACACCGACTGTGTGCAGCTCGATTTTTGTGTCCATGTGGGCTTGTGCATGGTCAACACATGTGTGTGTGATTTGAGCACTTGAAAAGAAAGGTCCACTAGATCATCAATCTGTCTGCATGGTCAATAGAGTATACTTTGAAAGGCTTGTGCGTGATACAGAACATTAAAAAAAGTATACGCCTTGAGAGTCCTCCTATCTGCTGCCTACTGTTGAAGAGGACAGGTCCTCCAAAAACAATGTGTGTGTGTTTTTTTTACTTAATAGGCAGGCATTAGGATACTGAGGCCATTTCCACACTAATACACTTTCATTTGAAAAAGCATCTTTTTCTCTCCGTTTTGGCCTTCCATCCACACTGAGATGGCATTTTTGTCAAGGAAAACAGAGCTTTTTGAAAACGCTCAGCAAAGTGGATAAATTTGAAAATGCCATTTTCGCATTGTTCGCATTGTATGCTAAATTGAAGGTATTTGAAAACGATGATGCATGTTTAGTCATGTGACGCATATTGTACTCATAGATATCTATAGTTATACCGAGCCTACATTTTTGTGCCTGTTATTACTGTAACAGTGTTGTTCAAGATAAATGCTCCTTTATAGAATCTTCGTATTACATTCCTGCAAAGATGACAGAGAATTTACTCACATTTGCTGTCCTGCGCGGCAAAACATAATGACAGCTGCGTTTTAAACCATGGAGTTTAAGTGCGACCTGGATGCAACAGTAAGCGATGTGATCATATGCTAATAAAATCGTGCCAGAAGAGTAGCATGAAAACTTTATTATATCTGCTCTCTCTGCATCATCTCGTGAGCTTTTAGTATGTTTTACGCATGCGCAATAGGGGGATTTAAGCATTTCAGTGTGGATGATCAACTTTCGGAAAACGCTAGTGTGGATGGGGAGTGTTTTTAAACGAAAATTCTGTTTTCAAATGTCTCCGGATTAATGTAGACGTATTAGGCTCTCTCCCACCAACCATTAATAACAATATTGCCTCAAAAATCCACTTATACCTACAAGACAGGCTGGAATACACCTTTTCTCTCTATAATCCAAATCAGTACAATCACATTTTAATGTTTTGTTTAGTTGGAACCAATCAAATTCCTTCTGTGCTACAGCAAAACATAATCTTATCCAGATGTCAAAGGACTGCAATCATAACTAGCCATCTGTGTTTACTGCTAAAACATTCTGCTTGAGAACTGGCCACATCGGGGAGGAAGACGTAAATATGTGCATATATGCATACAATTGACATGGTGCTTGGGTACCATGGTATGTGTAATTATTATTGCATTTTGATTTGTCAGTGGAATTAAAAAACAAACAGGTGGGACCTGATAATGCCCTCCAAACTTGAGAGAAATGTCATCGTTTACTCTAATTACACAACCTAGATTTGACTTGCACCTGATCACCATGAGGCTTTTTCTAGATAAGGTAAGCATGGTAGGTAGTGATTACTTACGCTGCTTTAAACTAATAATTACTCAGATGATCCACATCTGTAGAGGAGGCAGCAAAAGGAAATCAAGGTCAAAAAAAATACTATTTTGTTGATAAATGTAAAACCTTGTGGGTTAAATGTGCTCAACAAAGTTAACGTTTAATGATACAATGCTTCCTTTAGAGTTAATATGTGATCTCAGAGTAATTCACTTGCCAGGTCTTTGAGGTCGTGACAACCCAATAATTTTCTGTGAAGCAGTTTTGAAACAAATGAGATTATGAAAAGCGCAAAACAAATAAAAATGACCTGATGTACTTAAAGTCTTAGTAAACAATAATTTCAATGTTTTTATTTCATAACAGGAGTTGTTCAAAGTGGAAATAAAAAGCAGCAATAAAATCATGAATATATAAACATCAATTGCAGCATATATATACCATATCTACTCCAATTTTGAGACCCTTTGAGAATTGAGGAAGGGAAACAAAATGTCAGTAATGACTTGGCATTACTGGAAGCTACTGAGGCATTAGGCTGAAAAGAAAAGGAAAAAAACGTTCTTTTAACGAGCAACAGCACATTAACATCATAAAACTAATAGCTGCCATTAGTACATGGAAAGCATGGAAAAAAAGTTCCTCAGAGGATGGACAAAAGCCTTGTCACACCAAAGTTCTAACCAATCTATTTTGACACTGTTCTGCAATAATAATAAAAAAAACTCATTGTTTTCCATCTCAAACAGAGGTATTGTATTTAAAAAGCAAAATGATCAGTGGAGTAAAAACAGCACAGCATGAGGTACAGATAATAATCTTGCACGGAGGATATTCCCATCCACAGCCCATTAACAGCTTTCTCAAAAGTAGCCCATTATGGATCCCCCGGCATGGCTCTAGGAAGCCCACAATGCCTCTCTCAACAAGTCAAACTTCACACTACTGTCATTAAAGTGTTATGAACCAAGATACTGTACGTACTTTCTGCAATGGAGTGAGTTGCTTTTCAAAAAATGCTATAAAGTAAATGTAGTGATGGGGGCTC
Source organism: Mylopharyngodon piceus (assembly GCA_039654765.1). NCBI lineage: Eukaryota > Metazoa > Chordata > Actinopteri > Cypriniformes > Xenocyprididae > Mylopharyngodon > Mylopharyngodon piceus. The sequence continues at coordinate 19,172,943 of CM077456.1, forward strand.
AAATTTTCAACTACACTGCTATAAGAATCAAATTGATGCCTCACCACATGAACCATAATAATATGGTAGGTTATGTAAACAAATAATTGCGTTGTTTTGATTCATTGCTGACGAAATAAGAGAAGCTATACTCACAGGCATCATCTTTGCTTGTGTCAGAGGAACATCTGGTCTTCAGCTTCACTTTGCCTTTCACAACATCCACAAGGTCCAACCCGAGATCACAGCCCTCTGTACAACAGGAGAACAACTTCACTTGCACTATCACTGACACATGAATGTCCACCACAACACCAACAAATACAGGCCAAACAGGCCAGGGATCTGTACATCGTGTTATTTTACTTTAATTAAACCTTTTGACGTGATACGCAGCTGGTCATCACATTAATCTCCGTTAGCTGAGTAAGAAAAATTAAAGAGAAGCTTTAAAAGAAACTACCTAAACTGGAATATCAGCTGGTTGTGTGTGTATAAATGGCATTTGTTGGGTGTTTCTATACACCCACTGAGAGCACGCAACTCATCCTCTCCTCACTCTGAATAACTTATATATCGTTGTGTTATAACTCAAAACAAAAGGTTTAAACCAGCTCTATCAATGTTTGTCATATTTAAAGGCGTTTATTTTAAGGAGTTTTCCTCTGTCCGCCCTGTTCGCTTTACCAGTTCTCACATCTGTTAGCCAGTTAGCACCGACACAAAAACATCAGTAAATGTTAAGAAACATTAAGAAAATACATCGGCGGTGGTTAAAATACATTATACTCACGTGTCACGTGTACACATATGCCATAATCTTTTAGAAATGATACATGAGGTGTTCCTCGTATCCTTGAGCCACCGAGTATCGATTAACTCGCGAGATAGCTAAAATAGTTAGCCTGCTAGCCGAAGCCAGGTAAAACACTCCAATACGTAAAGCGAATGGAAAACGAAATCAGAAGACGCTTATTCCTCTAAATGCAGTCAGATATTGGCATAATACGTTTTAAAGAACGAAAACAAAAGCAATACAATCGAAATGGCTGAGGCGAATACAAGCTACTCGCGCTGTTGTGTTAAATGATGGCACACGCAGAGCTGGAATGACAGGAATGTGGAGCATAGTGACTTATGGATGTTTTTTATGTATAGTCATTAAAATCTCTAAGTGATGAAAATCAAAAAGGTATAATACGCCCTTAGTTATTCATTTGAGTCACATTAATTGGTAAGAAGTTGGTTATTTTTAAAATTGACATTACTTACAGGTGTTCAATGATAAATTCAAAGCAACATATGGCAAACGTTCAATACTTTGACCCATTCACTCAGTAGTTTTCAATTATAAATATTGTAATGTGTCATTTTAAATGGTGTGCTTAGAGTTTTTAATATATCTGAGGAAGGGTTAAAGGAACTCAAATTTGTAATTTACATGTAGATTAAAAAATATATATATATCAGATGTGCTGGACAGTCCTCAAACACCCACTACTGATCAAAAACAAGAACTACATATTAACTACAAAACATGAGAAAATGTGATTCTAAAATGCTAACAAAAACATTCTATAAAACATCACATGCAAAATATTGTCAGTAGACATTTTCAGTTGGAATTTAACATCAGCTCAAAGAAGAGACTTGATTTGTGTCTGCCCTACAAAACAAATGTTATTCAAGGACTGAAGCCATTAAAAAAAAAAACTTTTGGCAGGACTTTTTTTAATAATTTAATTTCATAAGTTAACAATCAAACAGTTTCATGTTTGCCGATATGAATTTCCTGCAAAACAGAGGGAAAGACTACAAGGCAGTGAGTTATCCATATTGAGATCCAAATCAAGCATTTTATTGTTTCCATAAAACAAAATACAGATATCCAGGTGAAGTTCTTCAGGGGGAGATTTACAGAAAAGACATGGGGAATGACATTCTCCGGTGGTCCAGTCAGTGGGCGGGCTCTGTGAGAAAAGGAAAGTCAAGTCATGAAAGTTTCTACATTTGTCCCATAAATAAGCATTTTAAACAAAGCGTCATGCTATCCTTTCGACCCTTTCTGTTTGTTGTTGGGGTTTTTTTTGTTTTTTTTTTAAAAAGTGAAAACTATTACAATATTTGCGGAAAGTTTAAACTTTTTCATGTTTTACCAAAGTTTGAGTAAAAGTCATAATACTGAAAACGTGAATTAAAACATTAATACTTACTTGACTGCACTGCCTTCTTCTTTCCTGCAAAACAGCAATGCTATTATTAATACTTTAACAAGAAATTTTGCAAGCTCTTAAAATAAAATTTGTTGCCTTGTACATGACACGATATTGTTTCTGAATATATTGTGTAACAAACTGTCTATCAACATGGGCCCAGGTCATCATATAATTATGACCAATTGTGCATATTATGGTTACATGATACATAATATAATTATATGTTGTGGCATAAATAATGTTTACATAATACATAATTATATTGTGTACCATAAAATAAATAAGGGTTCATGCCATGTTGACAGTACACTCTTAAAAATAAAGGTTTCAAAAGAGGGTTTTCACAGTGATGCCATAGAAGAACCATTTCTGTTCCCCTAAATGGTTTGTCCCTTAAAAGAAAACTGAAAAATAAGTGTGAATAACACTTTAAAAATATAAATAACATTGTTCCATTATAAAGAACCTTTTGTTGAATGGAAAGGTTCTATGGATGTTTTTCATGGAACCATAGATGCCAATTAATAACCTTTATTTTTAAGAATGTATATACACTTAAGTAAACTTCATCTCTCACCTCCATATGAAAGTTTGTAGTACATGAAAGTCATGATCCCTACACCAACCCACATCTCCTGGTATGCCTTGGTGTAGTAGGGGGCCACCTTAGTCCACCAGCCAGCGAATGCACCACCTGCCATCTAGTGATCAAAACATAAAGATGCATGAACATTTGTCTAGAAGGCTTCAAACATATGTACTATTACCAAACATATGTTTGAATGTGCAAGTGTTATATGTGCCATAAAAATAATTGTATAAAAAATATAACCAATAGAGTAACATGGCACAAACAGTACTTTCAAGGACATAAAGCATTCAATGTCCAATTGAAATGAAAATTAGAATTAAAAATATGGAGTATTTAAGATACAAAAAGACCATGACAAAAAGAGCAAAAAAACATTCTCAGTACATCACTGTCAGATTAAGACGAGTTCATGCCAAGCTCGATTCAGTATGAAGCTAACTGGTATCGAGTAAAAAAAACAAAAAAAAAAACAGCACTTTTCACCGTCCAATATAGGGGCAAGCTGAGACTAGATAAAACATTTGACTCGATTCATGTGTGCCATTCAGTTGTCAAGCTTGCGGTGAGCCTTGGTTGCCGAAGTTGATTCATTTAAGGCGCTCAGCAAGGCCTTGTCATATATAGTCCAATAAACGTAAAAAGTAATAGTTTAAACGACAGTGAAGCTTCTTGAAATGGTCAGTGATTATTTAAACAATGACAACTGAAATCATATAGCATTTATTATAAGAAAATGTACTCACCTCTAAGATATAAGTGCACTGGACCACTGAGAGAAGGTCACTGTTCAGCGCTAGCTCAATAGGAGATGTAGCGGAAGATTTCTACAGGTTTCCGCTTTGTAATTAAAAGCCCCGGGATCAAAATAAAAGTCCGTATGTAACGAATGTATTTTTGTGACACTTCGATTTATTTCTCATTGTCCTTATAGTGTCTCTTTTAGATAGAACTTTTGGATTTTTAATTGGATGAAAATGTAATGAAATTTTAGATGTTAGAAAATGTTAGACCACATGATCTCTTAAATTGTTTTGAAAGTCAACATACAGGCTAGGGGTGAATTCAGGGTGATTGGGACACTTTTTGCCATTGAGATGACTTGGGAAAAGTGTCCCAATCAACCTAAATTCACCCCTATATCAGAAAATGAAATAGATAGTCTATCTTGATTATGTAAGTATTTCACTAATAAAAAAAGAACAGCATAAAAGCCTTTGTATATTTGTAGTACAGATCAGAAATCTTTTCGACAGACACAGACAGACAGATAGATAGTTGATAGATAGATAGATAGATAGATAGATAGATAGATAGATAGATAGATAGATAGACGAGGACAAGCATTATTTGAGTTTTTGGATATTTGCTGAAAGAGTGTGAGACAAATAATTAGGCCTTACAATAAAAAATGCAAATTATGTTTTGTTGAAATTTAATTGTGCAGACATTTCAACAGCAATGAACATATTGAAGAGATCAACAAAGCTTGCAGGGTTCAGAAGCAAAGAAATAAAATGGAGCATATTGCATTTTGGAGACAATATACAAAATCACAACAACAACAAAATCATTAGCAGAAAATGTGATTAAAGACAATATTTGGTATTGCATCTGCAGGCCATTGTGTTATTGATCACAGCCTCCATTCTAGAAGAGAACTTCACTTTGTCTGGCCCAACAGTTATTCAGCAGTCAAGAGTAAATAACACTGCTAAGATGGAAGTTTTATGATCAGCCCTCTCATTGTAAACAATTACCAAACCTATACTTTGTCTGCCACATTCAGTCCATGCTACATGAAAACACACAGTTCTGTTACTACATGGACAAGCAGAGAATATTAGATCGTATGTCTGTTATGTAAAAAGCATGGGAGAGGTGAGAGTGCTAGGTAGTTCATGGGTACATGCAGGAAGCAGGACCACTGATGCGCAAAGGCAGTGGTGCAATCCTCTCCCCTCAGGCTAATCTCTGCTCTCTAATCCAGAAATATAACTCTGAAAAAAATGACAGATTAGGCTGGATATCTGGGTTGACTGCTCTGGGTGTATGTGCTTATGTGTGTGCTACTTTCAGTTTGATCAGTCATTAGCTATGGACCCTGGAAAGCTAAAGCACTTTTTTTTAATTAGAAACAAATGAACACAAATGCAAAAGCAATTCTAAAGTAAGACAATAGCATTAAAGGAATAGTTTTAATAACATTAAAGGATGATAATGAAAATTCTGTCATTATTTAACCTCTATGCTGTTATTTTAATGCTTTTATTTTGTACATTAAGCACGAAAGTAAAGGTTTTTGAAGAATCACTATGCAGTTCTTGAAAAAAAGTTGCCAAAATAACAAAAAACAACCAAAAAACACCATAAAAGTATATAAAAAGTAGTCTGACTATACACACAATATATTAACAATAATAGCAACAACAATAACAATAAATTATTTATAATTATTCATTTTAAATTATTATTATGATTATTGTTCGTGATTTTTTTTTTTTTTTTTTTAAGTTTTTAAAGACTTAATTTAAAAAGTAGCTACTTTATGTCATAAATATCTGGAGTTTTCTTTCCTTCTTATTGATCAATTACAAAAAGTTTATGGCTCATCTTCCAAGTTTAAACATCACACCATACATCTTCATGTTAATCACTTTTAATCAGTCTAATTGACTTAAACTGCAGCGCAGGATTAGATTTTTTTTTGTTTTTTTTTGTTACAAATGTAGATCTGTGTCTGAGAACTAGGGAACTTGCAAAGAGGAAAGACAGAAAATGGCTATATGGACTTTTAAACCCGATCTCATGAGAAAACTGAATTATTTAATGAGGTGGCGATATTGTATGAATTTGTACAATGTGATTCGTATGGAAAAAAGTTTTAGGAAAAAAGTAAGCCTGAAGGTCAACCCCTAATCCTAACCATCAATGGGGCATAAACAGACATGGATGAATGGATGAATGAGATTGTACAAATTCTTACAAATTAGCCAGCAATTTGCCAAAACCACAGACCAGGGGTGAATTCATTTTTTGGGGGTTTTGACGTCATCCCTGCACCACTCTATTGCCATGAGAATGTGTTGGATGGTTCTACCGGTGTCTCACAATGTAGTGCTGTAGGCCTCATAAGCGAACGGATGGCAAAAGGGCAAACTCCAATCTCTGCGGATAGAGTAGGGGCAGGCAGCACGCAAATGTTTATCCACATAACTAGAAATAGTAGGAATTTCCTCCCTGTGCTTCCCTGACTCCTCAGACAAAGCATTAGACGCATTTCCAGCCATGTGATTTCTATCATTACTCTCTGTAGTTGGACTGGGAGCAGAAAGAATGTTTGGTGGAGCTGAAGGGACTGGACGTCTCTGCATGCCGTCTTCCTGTCTCCTCAGGAAGTCCCTGAGAACTTGCTTGAAGACACCCACTAGTTCCCAGGGAGGGATGTCATTGTGGGCCAAAAGATCATGGAGCCTAGATGGAGCACAAAAATATCACATGAGCACTGTCATCACAGCGGTGTTGATATTTAGAAAAACAGCACGATTGCGAGTGAGAACTGCTTTTATACGGAGCCCTGCAAATGACATGCAGGGGAAAAAAACAAGATATCATGGCCACAAATTTGTTCCTTCAACTTATTCATTCATTGATTCGTTTTAGGTAAATTGTGGACAGGATTTAAATTAAAGTAAATGACCTAAATGAAAACAGGAAAGAATTAAATTATTAAGTCATGGGAACAAATTCTTAATTCATGGTCACAATATCTACTTTTATCTACATGTCTTTTATACAACAGGGGCCATATTCACAAAACATTTTATCTTACCACTAAGAGTTCTCCTAAATGGCAGTAAAAGTTCTTAGCTAAGAGTTTTCTCTTAAAACCTATTCACAAAGCTGCTGAGACCAACTTTTACTAAAGAATAGAGAGAAGTCTTAAGCTAAGAGAAAGGGCGGGGTTGACCTCGTTGCTATGGACTATGCCCACAGTGATTGGCTGATGGGGAGGAGCCTCTGTCAGCGATTTAATAATAGAAATATTGTAGAATGAGGTATCATGTTGCCATATACAAATAAAGGTTTTAAAATAAAAATGTTGCCATATTCAATTAAAGGTTTTAAAATGTAGGCTAAGTGTCACTAATTAAACTAGTATATGTTCAGCTAATTGTCTGCCTCTTACATGTTTGCATCTCGAGAGATTGCAGAATTCAAGTGACAAATTATGTTTTATAAACAAAGTTTTGGAGGAGCACATTCAAACGGTCTATCTAATCAGCTTGAGTGGAGGTATATATACACAGATGAGAGCCGACTCACATAGTTACCTTGACAGTTTTCTGCATTCCTCCGCCAACCTGTTCCTCACTCTCGGCTGGCTGGGGATACGAGGAGAACTCTGGATTTGGGCAAAATTTTTAAGCTCGGAGCCCTCGATCCCCTTGGACAGCATGCCAAATACGCTTATTATATATATATTTTTTACTCTATTTGATCATCTGTAAGGGTGAACTAGTGAAAACAACTGCCACAGGTAATCAGGCATTATTATTTATTTATTTATTTATTAAAGATTAATTTTTGGTGTTTTATCGTAGATTCAAATCTATAAATCAAAATATGTACTGCATTTATGAAGAAAAGGCTCAGCACCCAAGGCTCTATCACTGTTGCCTCAATGGTGTACAGTGTCTTTGGGTGGATTGCTAAGGTGGATTGGCACCAACAATCATTTTAGGACTGTTTTTGATTTTGTCTTAGTGACTTAGGAGTCCTCTTGACTACTCCTAGTGTTTCACAGATTTAGGAGCTAGTTTTAGCGCTAAAATGCTTTGTGAAATACTCTTAGAGCAAAAATGTAGGAGTCCTAAAATTAGGAGTTTCTCCTAAATCGGCAAGTTAGGAGATACTTTTAGCCTTAAGATGTTTTGTGAATACGGCCCCAGTTCAATACACAAGAAGTTAATGTTGAGTGACTTTCATTTTAGACTATTTTGTCTAAAAGTTCTAAATAGAGCCAAATTAACCATTGCGCATCTCGAGCAACACACAGTAGTGGTGTTTCTTTCCTGAATTAAACAAGTTGGTTGAGTGAATGATTCAATAACTCACTTTTAAAGACAGTCACTTCAGAGACAGGACTTTGGTCGCTTTGGTCAGTATGTTTGAACAAATCTTTTGAGTAAATGATTCAAATGACTCACTCATAAGGATAGTCATTTGTCACCAACTACTGGCATAATGATGTAAACTGAGCATTTGAAGAAGCATTTTAGAAAAATGGCTGAAAAAAATACGCAGAAATGGAAGCTAACAAGCAAGGCAAAAGTGGGAGAACTCGTTTTACCTGGAAAGTACAATGGCAGTGTGTGAGGGTGGGATGCGACCACAGAGGCGCTCTAGCTGGCGGTGTTCAGAAGCAGGTATAAGGGCAAGCAGGCTTGGGTATGCTGGGGGGTGACGGTATCCCAGAATGCCACGGGAGATGCAGTACTGGAACTCCTCTTCTTGAACCTGAAGTGCTCTTTGCTCCAGCTGCCAAAGCATCTCACGCAGCAACATCCGACCTGGGCCTCCATGTGTCACACATCCATTTGTGTGGGGCCAACCTATGAAAGGCAAGGCTGGGCTGCAGAGTAGGAGCAATAAGAAAGTATGTTGCTGTAACTAGTGGATAAAATGCTGTATACCGAATTGACTTTCTCCTATGATCATACTCTGCAAATGAAATGTGACTGTTCATAAAGAGCTTGGTCTTTAGTGGACAGTCTTTCACACTGTATCACATCAAGCTCTGTGGTCCACATCCTGAACTGGCAGTTTAGTTAATTCAGCAACATACAGTTCCCTCCTTCAAGCTAATGCTAACAACATCTACAGGACAGTCATGTTATTTATTTGTCAACCAGAAGATATATAACATTGCTTATTACCCATCATAATCAGTGATAAACAACTGAGTCATGTTGAGAAAGGCTCAGAGAGCACTTTTGTTTAAAAAGTCATGCTAAAAAAAGGTCAGGCATAAAATGCACTTCACAAATGCACATCAATTTAGCGTAGTACTACAATGCACTTGATGTTTGCAGGCAAATTTCAAACTGTGCCCATTTGAAAAAAAACTGAGCAGCTATATGCTATATGCTTGTTGTGTTTTGGAAGATGGCTGGTTTCTAGCTGGTCCAAGCTGTTCATTAAAGGTAAATTGGAAAAAAAAAAAAGGTTAGCAGACTGACCAGACACCTTGTTCCAACTGTAGCTGGTTTGTTGGTGGTCCAAGATGGTCTACCAGCTTGAACCAGCTAATCACCAGCCAGTTAATCAGCTTGGACCAGCTAACAACCAGCTTAAACTAACTAAAACAGCAGGGTGCGTGACCTAAAAAAGATGTCAAAACTTGCATGGAATAAACATGGAGATAGATAAAAACAGTGCTCTGAGAAAGACAATGAACTGTTGAGAAGATAGATATACATGAATTGAATGGACAGGTACAAAAGGGACAAAAAGCAGGGCAAAATTGTAAAGTTGAAAATAGAAACAGGGAGAGACAGACAGAGAGGGGATGGATGGAACAGAATTTACAGGAAAGGAACATAACCACCAAAGGATTCACAACAGAGGATATGGGTTAAGGCAAAGAAAAGTGAAAGACAGAAAAATGACAATAAATGGCATTTAAATGGATATTTTTACCTTGTGGGTCTTGGTTGAGGTTGAGGTCCATGATGCCTTGACTCCATCTGATACCATCAAATTGCACCAGGTTATGCAAATAAAATATGTACAGTAAATAAAGCCAGACTGTCAGATTTAGAATGAGAGGATAATGACAATATTGGGTAAAGATGGACAGATAATAAGGGAAAAAACAACCTAAAGAACTAACAATTCTGGTAGAAGTAAGAGAAACTAAAATAATGCATTTGAACAAGAAGAATGACAGACAAGCAAAATAAGGAGAAAAGCAAAGACAGAAAGAAGAGAGAGTGACATGCAGCAGTGTGTGGACGACTGTGCCGGGCAAAGTTGAGATGAAGAATGTGACTCTCTCTCCTGCCCACTGCAAACTGCCTTCTGTCTCTCTGCTCTGATAACCCAGCCCACTCTGACTCGCATGCCCTCAAACATGCATGAACACACACACACACACACACACATACTGAATTTTCATGTTTTATGGAGACATTCCATAGACATAATGATTTTTATACTGTGTACAAGCTGTATAATCTATCCCCCAACCCAAACCCTACCCATCAAACTTTCTGAATTTTTAAATGTTCGAAAAACATCACTTGGTATGATTTATAAGCTGTTTTCCCCATGGGGACCAAAAACATGTCCCTAAAAGAACAATGATTTTCGGACAATGATTTTTCACACACACACACACACACACACACACACGCGCGTGTTTGTTTTGCTATCAAAGTGAGGACATTCCATAGGCGTAATGGTTTTTATACTGTACAAACTGTACATTCTATCCCCCTACACTACTCCTATAACCTACCCATCACAGAAAACATTCTGCATTTTTACATTTTTAATAAAACATTGTTTAGTATGTTTTTAAAGCTATTTTAAATATGAGGACTCATGAAATGTCCTCATATTTCATGTTTACGTCTTAATACCAGTGTAATACCCATGTCATTATACAAATTTGTGTCCTCATAAATCACAAAAACGCGAACACACACACACACACACTGGGTTTTATGGGGATTTTCCATAGACATTTGTATATTGTACAAACTGTATATTTTAACCCTAACCCTATGGAAGCACCTGTGTAGCAAATTTCAATTTGAAATGTAATATGCAAAATGGCAATGCATTTCTGTATTTAAATTTACATTTTCCATACTATATGTGCAATGTTTGGAGCAAAATGATAATTCAAATTCAATAATATAATTTACATTTGCTATTTCCTACACTAGTTTTAACATATAATTTAAACACATATTTTAACGCTTTATAAGTTGCAAAATTAAAAAGAAAATGTATTACAGAAATGGTTATATATGTTTAACATTTTCAAGCAAAAATTGTAGCAAAATGACCATTTAAATGTTATTTTTCTTAATTGCATTTACACTCACAGTCAAGACAGGTGTTGGAAACATGGCGGCAGCAGAGCTAAGAAGAGCGAGGCATAAACTGGCAGATGAAGCTGAGCAAAAACAGAAATGTCAGTGTTCCTGAAGATTATGCGCGTCCGTCAGTCATAGAACCAGTACGTTATTAGAAGCATAGATAGTTATGGTTAGAACGCCTCGCAGAGAACGCGCCTGGCGCTCGTGCACCTATCGTGAGGTGAGCGCGCTCGCGTGTCGTGTAGAAGTGCTGAAACAGACGCGTCGAGTGAGCGGTGCTTTACAACAGGCTACTTACTCATAGAAATAGTATGGTTGTATGTTTTTTTTCTTTTTATCGTTCTGATTATTGTTTATGCATCATTTATAGGCCTATTAATAAAACGATGTGTAGTCAATATGGATGCTGAGTGTTATTTATAATAATAATAATAATAATAATAATAGTAATAGTAATAATATTAATAATTTCTGTTCCCAAAAATAACTCTGGTGATGTCTAAACCCATCTTTCACATAGAAAGCGCTTTGGTCTGATGTGAACAGGTGGTGTGGAGGATATTTTCTTGGCACAGTTTGGGGCTCTTTAGTAGCCTACCAATGGACCATATGCACAGGATGTTCTTTAGAACTTCCGCAATAATATAAGCCAGCTGGAAGACTTCCCGTGAAATGTCACTTGTTGGTGTGTCGGTATCTTCAATGTACTGAGGTAGCTTTAACAGCATCAATAGTGTAATAGTTTATAATCAGAATATAGTCAGGAAGGAGACCTTGGTGCTTTCTGTGAAATTCGTGCACAAGAAAAGTTATTGTTTTTCATGAGATTTTGTGAGTACGTCATACTTCACCTTGACATTTATTTTTAAACCTAGGCTATTGATTTTATAATGTTTAATATTTTTTCAAAAGCAAAACGTGTGAAAAAAATATTACAGGAAATGTCTAATATGAGCCAATAAATGCTCCTCTGTCGCCATCTGCTGGTTAAAGTGCTTTTTTATTTTTAAATGATAGTTTTTCTATCAAATGTTGTATTTCCCACATCTTGAAATGTTCGGTTTTAAAAATGGGGACAATCTCAGAAGGGTGAACAAATATTTTTGGTCATCACATCTAAAAATAACATTTGAAGTGCTGGAAAAATGTTGCTTGTGTTGTGTGTGTCCAAATACAGACACCATGCTTCTTATTCAAACATTCCCATTAGCTTCATCTTTTTTGCAATCAGTAAAACTGGTTTATTGGCATATTAGGTAAGTGTGATAACTGCATTAAAATATAAATACAACATTAAAAAAGCAACCATTGATGGTTTTGCGTCGATGTACAACGAGTACAGAATGACAGCTATATTTCCCCGGAAATGTCCAAGCTGGTTTAACAAAAACCAGGAAGTAACCGTGCATATGGTCAATTGAGCATCATTTAAACACCACAGCCGACCTGAGTATTGTTGCTAACCATGTTCATCCCTTTATGACCACATTACCATCTTCTGATGGCTACTTCCAGCAGGGTAACACCATGTCTCAAAGCTCAAATCATCTCAAACTGGTTTCTTGAACATGACAGTGAGTTCACTAGACTCAAATGACCTCCACAGTCACCAGATCTCAGTTCAGTAGAGCACCTCTGGGATGTGCTGGAGTTTTGTGGCATGATAGCTTTTGTACAATGTTGAAAAACATTAGCAGTTGATAAGTTTTAAATAAAATTTTGTAAAATAAAATTGTTTCATAGAAGAAAAAAAATATTTAAAAAACAAATAGGCCTATGTAATTCGTTGCTGTGACCCAGAAAAAATGACCCTACTCTGTGTAGCTGTTAATTACTAATAAAATTAGAGTTAATTTTAAGAGCAGACGGTCTGGGTGGGGTGCTTTCTAGTGTGTGAAAGAGGGATTTAAACACAGTTATTTTTGGGAATAGAAATTATTATTATTATATAAATAATACTCATTAGCATCCAGATGGACTACATCGTTTTATTCATATAAATGATGCATAAACAATAATCAGAACAATAAAAAGAGAAAAACAAACAACCATACTGATAGAGCAAGCAATAATCTCGGACAGCTTGTCTAAGATTATTTCTATGAGTAAGTAGCCTGTTGTAAAGCACCGCTCACTCGACGCGTCTGTTTCAGCACTTCTACAGACACGCGAGCGCGCTCACCTCACGATAGGTGCACGAGTGACAGGCGCGTTCTCTGCGAGGCGTTCTAACCATAACTATCTATGCTTCTAATAACGTACTGGTTCTATGACTGACGGACGCGCATAATCTTCAGGAACACTGACATTTCTCTGTTCTTGCTCAGCTTCATCTGCCAGTTTATGCCTCGCTCTTCTTTGCTCTGCTGCCGCCATGTTTCCAACACCTGGCCCCGCCTTGACGCAGTGATTGACAGGGCGGGGCGAAGACGTGATCGGCTCAGAATGCATTTTGAAATCCGCATTGAATTTTGCTACATTCATTGCGGGACATTTAATGAAAATGCAATCGCAAGTGTCTTAACTGTGAGTGTAAATGCAATTAAGAAAAATAACATTTAAATGGTCATTTTGCTACAATTTTTGCTTGAAAATGTTAAACATATATAACCATTTCTGTAATACATTTTCATTTTAGTTTCGCAACTTATAAAGCGTTAAAATATGTTTAAATTATATGTTAAAATTAGTGTAGGAAATAGCAAATGTAAGTTATATTATTGAATTTGAATTATTTTGCTCCAAACATTGCACATATAGTATGGAAAATGTAAATTTAAATTTAGAAATGCATTGCCATTTTGCATATTACCTTTCAAATTGAAATTTGCTACACAGGTGCTTCCATATAACCCTAAACACAACCCTCACAGAAAACTTTATGCATTTTTAAATTTCAAAAAACATCATTCTGTATGATTTATAAGCCGTTTTCCTCAAGGGGACCAAAAAATGTCCCAACAACGTAGGGTTTACCAGGAACACACACACAGACACACACCATTTCATCTCATACAGTAACAGCAATAACACTCATAACACAATACTGGCAGATATGGTTTGAAGTATGCATCCTGCTTCCCATCTTTCATTGTACTCTAACATATCTTGTGGTCTTAAATTCAGCCTGAATTTCACACCTCAAAACTTGCTTAGGGCAAATCAGTCCAGGCTTCTTGTTTTCAACAGTAAAACATTTAATTCAATGTGGCAGTTGGAGTAAAATTATCTGAAAAAATGCACCCTGTGCCAGCATGTAATGTGACCCAGTGCCAAGGGGAATTATGTCAGCATACAAGGGAACAAAAAGAGAGTTCCTGGTCTGCTCAACAATGTGACACACAGATGAATAAACCTGTATTCTTGGGAGGAAGATAACAATTCTGTCATATTTAATCATGAGTTTATTAAATAATTACAAACATGGATTCATTCGGCATTTTTTCAAGGTAATTGTAAAAGAACCAATAATTTTCTTAGAGATCCTTTATATCTCAATAAATAACTGCTTCTTTGTGTCTTACACCTTACATTTGACTGGAATACATGGTCATATGTTTTCTTTGACGTAAGTTATCCAGCAAAATGTGAATCTTACAGTTTTTAAAAATTGCTTACACACTAAAAGTGGTACTTGAGGCCCATTCACTGAAACCATTCACTCATATAATCTTCAGACCAAGTTTGCAAAACTGCAAGCACATTACATGCTCAGTTTGCAATTGTACAACAAACTTTTTGAAAAATGCTAAACGGTTAAAAACATCCCTTAGAAATCAAAACTCTGTTTTTTGAAAGAAATAGTTTTACCCTCTTGCATTTCTGCTTATAGTGTAAACATACCTACTTTGATCACTTAGAAATCAAAACTCAATGTTTTGAGAAACAAATACATTTTTCACCTTTGCATTTGTTTATTTTGTAAATATATACTGAATATGCATGTCAAGTCAAGTCACCTTTAGCTCTATAGCGCTTTATATAATACAGATTGTTTCAAAACAGCTTCACAACAGTAAGAAATTCAAATTCTGCTGTAAAGCAGCTCTAACAAGCCAATAGTGTCATTATTCAGCTTAAGTCAGTTCAGTGTTGATTCAGTTCAGTTCAATAACTGTAAAGTTAATCTATTGTGCATACATACCGTATATAGCCTACAGTGTATTTGTGCACATACACGTGAGTGCTATGACAAACTCCTGTGCTCTCCACTGC
Source organism: Mylopharyngodon piceus (assembly GCA_039654765.1). Lineage (NCBI taxonomy): Eukaryota > Metazoa > Chordata > Actinopteri > Cypriniformes > Xenocyprididae > Mylopharyngodon > Mylopharyngodon piceus. The sequence goes on from CM077456.1 coordinate 19,188,053, forward strand.
ATACTGAACAAGCAAAAGACACAAGAGAGTAGTATTTTACATTTTTCAAATCCGTGTGTAATTTGGTGTGTATATGGCTAATCATTTGATGGTTTATGTTTAGAGTTACTATGCAAAACACCATTTTTAGAAGAGTCAAAACAGTTTTGAATTAAGTGTTTGCTTTTGCATGATGTGTGTGTTTTGTGTGTAGAGTTTTGAACTGTACAGATGACAATGTAGAACTGTATAATGACATCTAATATGAAGAATTCACCCCAGACTCCAGAATCTCATTAAAGAGTTTACTGATGGCAAAGTAGTGGTTTTTATATGCACGCACAGCTATATTACATCAGTTACTTCGGGATGCTGCAGACAAACACGAGATGAAGCGGATTACTCATTAAAAGAGTTCGCGTTCTGTATGTCTGCTCAGCACACCTGCTCCACTTCCTGACGGCATGTAATGCACATGATGGTGACGTTGCAAATGTTTATTGGTCACATGAAGAAAGTTCAATAGCCTTTTGAACAGTAAGCAATTTTAAAAATCAATCAATCATAGTAACCTACACTGCATTCACTACATTTGGTATGGCCATGGTACAGTATGTCCATATTTATGTGGATGAGAAACATTTGTGCTGTTCATCACAGATTGCAGTTGGTGTCCATATGGAGGCCTCTGGGAAGGCTGCAGGCTGTATGGTCTTCTGAGACTCATAATCACAGCCCAGCACCTGGTTCTGGTTCTGGGTCAGGTCAGGGTAAAGCACCAGACTGCTGGCTACACCACCTGCCCTGTGCACATGCCACAATCCCATCTAGATTATGTGTAATACTAAAGTATTGACAAATATTTTAGCAGAAACATTAAGCTACATTTCTGGCAACAGTGTCATTCAAACTTATTTTGTGTATATAAATAGGATATTAAAAGTGATTTGAAAAACTGTATAAGCAGTTATCCCAGTGTTTTTCAGTAGAAAATAACTAAACATCATCATCATCATCATAAACATTAATAGTTATAATAATAATAATAATAAGTATGGTCACTAAAATTATGTCATTTAATTTTTTAATAAATAAAAATAAAAAGTACACTATATTGCCAAAAGTATTGGGACACCCCTCCAAATCATTGAATTCACGTGTTCCAATCACTTCCATGGCCACAGGTGTATAAAATCAAGCACCTAGGCATGCAGACTGCTTCTACAAACATTTATGAAAGAATGGGTCGCTCTCAGGAGCTCAGTGAATTCAAGCGTGGTACCGTGATAGGTTGCCACCTGTGCAATAAGTTCAGATTAGCTCAAGAACAGTGTGTAGAGAGCTTCATAGAATGGGTTTCCATGGCCGAGCAGCTGCATCCAAGCCTTACATCACCAAGTGCAATACAAAGCGCTGTATGCAGTGGTGTAAAGCACGCCGCCACTGGACTCTAGAGCAGTGGAGACGTGTTCTCTGGAGTGACGAATCACGCTTCTCTGTCTGGCAATCCGATGGACGAGTCTGGGTTTGGCGGTTGCCAGGAGAATGGTACTTGCCTGACTGCATTGTGCCAAGTGTAAAGTTTGGTGGAGGAGGGATTATGGTGTGGGGTTGTTTTTCAGGGGTTGGGCTTGGCCCTTTAGTTCCAGTGAAAGGAACTCTTAATGCTTCAGCATACCAAGACATTTTGGACAATTTCATGCTCCCGACTTTGTGGGAACAGTTTTGGGATGGCCCCTTCCTGTTCCAACATGACTGCGCACCAGTGCACAAAGCAAGGTCCATAAAGACATGGATGAGTGAGTTTGATGTGGAGGAACTTGACTGGCCTGCACAGAGTCCTGACCTCAACCCGATAGAACACCTTTGGGATGAATTAGAGCGGAGACTGTGAGCCAGGCCTTCTCGCCAACATCACTGCCTGACCTCACAAATGCACTTCTAGAAGAATGGTCAAAAATTCCCATAAACACACTCCTAAACCTTGTGGAAAGCCTTCCCAGAAGAGTTGAGGCTGTTATGTCTGCAAAGGGTGGGCCAACTCCATATTAAACCCTACGGATTAAGAATGGGATGTCATTAAAGTTCATGTGCACGTAAAGGCAGGCGTCCCAAAACTTTTGGCAATATAGTGTATTTATTTTATTTTTTTGTAGGTAATAATAATATAATAATAATTATATGGCAGCTATAATTATATCTAAATAAAACAAAACAAATAAATAATAAAATAAATAGATTTAAAATAAATTGTTGTTTTGTTTTGTAGGGCAATATGGAAGAGAAAACTGTCCCTAAAACAAATCCTTCATCGCTGCATATTGTGTTAGTGTTATTTTTCCATTCCCATTCCCAAAATGTAAGAGATGTGTGCATGAGTACATACGTGTGAGTTGCAATACAATTTGTAGCTCTTCCTCACAGCTTAAGTATGAAAAAGTAGACCATTGCAGCAAAACATTTCATATCAGATCATTGTCGAGTTATTCCTCTATTGCAGACTCAGACCTTAGGACATGACATCACCTGATGTCCAGTTGTTTCTGTCTACCATGTCATGTCATATTATTATTAAGACTCACAGTCTTGCTACAGTTCACTTTATTCCTCTGTCTAGCAACAAAACACTTGGGCCGAGTTTTGCAATAGCTGCTAATACTTCATGCAGATGAGTTTTCAAACACAAAACTAATTCCAGACATTTATTCGGCACTGTTTGAACAATTCTCATTTTTAATCGTGACCTGTGTACCTTTTGTATGAAGGGAGAAAGAAATCCACTGGAAATGGCACAGGACCTTTCACTGCCCTCACTAAAAACCCCTCTCTGTACCCAGAGGAGATTCAGGCCGTCAGTGCAGTCAGTCTCAAGTCGTCAGACGGGGTAAATGTAGCAGCCCTGTCTCACATACCCACACAGAAAGAGGCTAATTGTGAGTGTCAGTCTGTGTTCTGAGGTGGGTGATGTCATTGCCACTGGCAGGGTGCCTGTGCAGGGACAGTGATGATTTGGAACATGGCTGGTGTGCACACATCGATACACCAGAGGGCAGTGTGCATGCTTACATAAAGATGAGCTTTGTGCTATATATTTAAATGCTCTCAATAAGAAAATTAAACTGGAGAAATTAGAAAAATGCAGCATTTAATCATGCTTTGATCGCATTTTCTGATGTTTTTCGTCAGCCAAAGCTTACAGCACATACGTTTTTAACAAGCCATTTTGTCTCCCTCAGTTTAAAGTCAGCATGAAATCAAAATTGACCCTGTTTACTTTGTTAGTGCATATTACTAGTCTTGTGGTGAACAATTAATCCGTGCAAGTTAAAAATTGTTTGTCGTGGTAATCTTTAATCAAAATCTGAAAAGTTACTTCCGGTCTGGAATGGCGTTCCTTCTCAGATGACGTCAGTTTGACGGTTTGGGTTGAAAATGTTTAAACCACTCCCCTCCAACCGTTAGTCTGCTATGAGTGAGAGATGGAGAAGGGGAGCGCAAAGGTAAAACCCTGCCCTCTATTCAATATTCCGTTTCACTTGGAAATACGTCACAACACTGAAGAAAAGTCGTTTGCAACTTCCGGTTCACGGGGACTTTAAATGTTATGCCCCTGCAATCAGCGAATGATCTCTCAACAGCAAGTTCTCTAAATGAGAAAATTAACTGAATGCAAAGTGAAATGAAACCATAGCAAACTGCAGCATTCATCCGTTAAACTTATATAATACAATGCTTTTCGTCAATGTTTTTACCTTCGTTCGTCTCACCATGGCATACCTCGCCAAAAAGCCTTGCGCCTGAAACAAAAACCTTAAAGTTAAACGACACATTTCTTTACTAACCTAACGTTATTTATGGGGAAACACTGAATTTGTCAACTTTTACATACCGCTAAATGTCGTGTTAGCTCGCTATTGTGACATGATATTGCTTATACTTTACATGAAATAAATATAAAAGAGTATATTTCTAAAGAACTTACCAGGAATTATAAACAATGCCTCTAATCTTCAATCGTTCTCGCGCTGCTCCAGTCAACTGGATTTCAAATTTGAACGAAGCCCGTGCAATTCCATGCCACACCACAGTAAGTTATTGTGAAAACACATGAGCTACAGTAACAACACCACCGTCTTGTAAATGAAGTACAGTTGATATGGAAATATACTGTTAACAACTGTAAAACATCGATTTTCCTGTGGCGGTAGTAATGAAAAGAGTAATTTATTGTGCGAAGAAGAAATTACTCGACGACCAATGTAGAGAAGCAAAACCGCATGAAGAGATACAGATGCAGAAAGTGCCTAGATATTAAAAGTGTGTTATATCATCCCTGCTCATTATCACACAATACAAGATTACTTGTCAAATAAATGAACTTGAAATGACTTTAGTTCACGTGTAGAGATTGCAGAGTGATACGTGACCTAGTAAAAATGACGTCCAATAATCCTGAAAATAGGTTAAAGTGTTAGTTCACTTGCCCTTATGTTGCTCCAAACCTGTATGGGTTTCTTCCTTCTGTTGAACATAAAAGAAGATATTTTGAAGAATGTTGGTAACCAAACTGTTTGCTCGGTGCCCATTGACTTCAATTGTATGGATAAAAAAACAACAACAACGAGACATTTCTCAGAATGTCTTCTTTTAGTTTCAAAAGAAGAATGTCAAATTTGGAATGAAATGAGGGTGAGTAAATGATGACAGAATTTTCATTTTTAGGTGAACTATACCTTTAAGATAAATGTTAAAGTGTACCCCCTAAAAGCACAAGTGGCCCCTGCCTGGCCCCCCCAGTAACCGTGGTCAGAAACCGCCACTGCAAGGCACATTAACTTGACTGCCAGAAAGTCCATTGTGCATGCAGGGGTGAAAACGGAACATAAACACTGAACACGAAAACAGAAAAGAAAATTTTACAAACACATTGTTAAACTTTTGTAGGTCCGGTGTTCTGTCTGAAGATAAAGATGAAGGCAAATAGGTAATATTTAATAACTCCAATAGTAATCCAAACGAACAGAGCAACATACAACACATCCAAAATGGGCGACACTGGACACTAGACTGAAACAGAACTGAACATAAATAAAGGTGATGATGGTGATTGATGAGTGCACAAAATCATTAGTGTTCATGACAACAAATGAGTGATTAAGGCAGACGATGACGAAACACAGAGATCAAACAAACATGACTGTGACAGCTGTTAGACGGAGACCTTCTCTAAATAATGATTATAAGATCTTTGCCTTAATCTTTGCAAATAGAATAAAGTCAGTTATGGACCCCCTTATAGATGAGGCCCAATCTGGCTTCTTAAAGAAAATACATATTTCAAATAATATAAGATTAGTCTTAGACTTGTTGGACTACTCACATTTAAGTACTGATGATGTATTTATTCTTTTCTTAGATTTCTATAAAGCGTTCGATACAGTGGAGCATGCTTTTATTTTTAGGTCATTACAAAAATTGGGGTTTGGAGACTTCTGTAAAGCTATAAAAACAATGTATAGGAACGCAAACTGCTCTGTTAAACTTAAAGCTGCAGTCTGTAACTTTTTTTGTGGGGGGTAATTGAGAATGAATGGGGGAAAGTCACGTGAGAGGAGGCAATGTTTCCATCGCGCTATGATTGGATGTAATTGGTTATGATTGGATATGATTGGTTTGTGCAATAAATCCCGCCTCTTGTTGATGTGCACGTTCCGCGCGTCAGTTTGAATGAACAAATGATGGCGTCAATGGGAAGACTAATTGAAAAGTAAGTAAACAGATCACCCGGTTAGATATCACCGTTTTATGTCACGTCAAAATGAAACTTGAAATGGACTGAAAGCATGATGACTGCGGGGTTTTTTTTTTTTGTGCAATCAGCTTGGTGAAATTAAAAATACAATTCGTGTCTGTGACAGAAGGTGTATATGGAGCATGACTGATGATCCAAAATAGCCTAAGTTGACAATTAAAAAGAAAAACATCAATACACACATAAAATATATTGTTTCAATTATTATTGCCTTTAGTTATTATTTTGGAATGAATGTAGAAATGCTTAAAACACTAACTTAATGAGATTGACTTGGTTTTGATAAATAGAACGTTTATTACAATACATTGTTAATGTAAAATTACAAAATAGAATTGTATTTGGTTTCTTTTTTTCTTTTTTGATGTAAAGTAATGTTCATTTAACAAGGAAGATGTGTCAACTTTAAGAGTAATGCACATGAATTTACATTGATTCATAAATAAATAAAAAATGTGCCTCCTCAGGATCGTAAAAATACCGTCATAATCAATTATTACCCGTCATTTTAATTTTTATATTTTAATGATAAGACATTTAGCTTCTGATTTCGTCCACAATTTCATTTTTATTCACGAACTTATAGGATAAGCAAATAGGCCTGCGTCACTTCATCTTGAACACTTGTCGAGGATCGTGAGTGAACGCGATCATCCTCTTTACTACTTTACAGAACGAAATAAACATGAATGAAAATCAAAAAATATGTTGAAAGATACAGTAGCTTACCGAAATCTGTATCACGTCAGTTCAGTGTTGCAAACAATGTCACGTATATACCTCAGAAAAGCCATTCGTTGACCATAAACTTATAGTCAGCAGCACTGATTTGCAATTATAAAATTATCAAAATCCCTCTGAATTTATCTTGCTTTCACAAATA
>CM077456.1:19202226-19315940 GCA_039654765.1 Mylopharyngodon piceus
TTTATTTAACAATTGCAAACTGAGAATAAAGCATATAATGTGCTTGCAATTTTGCAGACTTGGTCAGAAGATTAACGTTAGAGTGAATGGTTTCACTGAATAGGCCTCAAGTACCACTTTGTAAGCTATTTTAAAAAAAACAAAACTGTAATATCACAACAGATCATGAAAAGTGCATTTTGTCAAACATTTCGTCATGTTTTCAACTGTGTTAGTACAATACAGAAAATTACCAAGTATCCTTTTTACAACACAAAATAAGTGTTTCATCTATATAAACTTTTCTAATGTGCCATCTGTAGCCTGTGTTACTGTAATGGTTTCAGCAACAAGGGTGATTTGAAACATGTATCTTGCATTGTTTGCTATTAAATGAACTGATTGTTAAAAGTTCTAAATTGAAAGAAGTTCATGTGTGTGTTTCGGTAATTAAACCAAATGTTCTCATCACATATTACATTAATCTTGTGTTTTGAAACAATGATTTATGTGGACTGAAAATGTATAACTGTAATGAAAGAAAGCATGGGATCAGGTTTTGAAAGAATAACTAGTTTGGATTTTTGAAAGAGTTTTGAAAAGGTACACCTTACTTGTGAAAACAGTACCAAAGCGAATAAAAAAAACTGTATTTAAACCGAGAGAAATTATCAACAACCTAGCAATCTGCTATATATATATATATATATATATATATATATATCTATCCATCTCGAGTGCCATGGAAGCAACTAATAATGCGAGAGAAACTGCCTGTAGCTTCAACAGATGCACGTTGGACATCTTATAAAGACACGCCCTCTTTCCCGAATGTCATATGTAGGATAAAGACATGCTCCTCAAACATATACATTTTTATCTATACATATACAGCTTTGTCTACCTTTGATGTCAAACGCGCGATGTAGCCTTTACACCTCTCTGCACTGCATTTACTCATCGAACGCTCTAACTTTACTAATAAAGCGCTGACTGCTAATGACGTCATAATAGAGACGTCACAGCGCCAGAATTCTTTTTTTTTTTTTTAAATTCAACTTTCTGAAAAAAACATACAATGACACATAACATTAAAAAAAGCCAAACAGAAATCGGGGGATACGTATAGCAGATCTTATATCGTACAGGGTAAAACATTAAATTCTACAAATGTCTTTTTTTCAGTGTGAGAGATGTTTTTATACACTTCTTATTTCTAGTAATTGAATTCAACGAGTGATAAAATATTTTAAGATCTTTGGCGCCAGAATTCCTAAGCATGTAAATGGTTGTTTATTTAAAGTGGCGAATGTTGTAGTTGTTGCTTCAGTAAAATAGATAAACTTTTTTTATCATGCGTGAATGTCACATTTAAACCTGTCTTGGAACCATGTTACCATGACATTTATTTTTGCTACTTTTCAAATGACTTTTATATATAGATTTTATTGTTTTACCCTTGTGCTAGACCTAGACTTTAAATCTAAAACTATGAAAATTCATTGTAAAACTGTGATAAACTGAAAATTAATAAACATAAAACATTTTTAATAGCCTATTTATAAAGTGAAAATTTAATTACATCAGACTGCACATTTTTGACAAGTTTAATTAAAAAAGTTAGTGTTTCCCAGTTACCAAAGAGCCAACAAAATGAAATGAGGTGAACAGAATAAATAAAAACAAGGTCAATTTCATGTATAAAATATTTTTATTCTGCTGTTTCCATCTATGATGTAAGTTTATCAAATTATGCAAAAATAAAAACATTAAAAAAAACTAAAAAAGATCATTTGTTTTCTATTTAATATAAAATATGATTTGTTTGTATAAACATTAGCCTTAGCAAGACTCTTAGCAACATTAGCCTTAGCAACACTGAATATTATCAAAACAATACATAGCCTAATTTGTCTCCCAATTATTATTATTATTATTATTATTATTATTATTATTATTATTTGGCCCAGTCTTGACTACAATTTTAAAAATATGTTTGCTTCATGCAACTGAGATGTTTTATTTAGTCCAACATTTAGAGATCTAATGTGAAGATTCTATCAATTACAACAACAACAATAGTTTATTATTATATTTGTTAAATGATAACTAGAAGTAGTTGTGGAACTAATTACTAAACAATTCTATACTGAGGCTGCTAACATAAAATACTTAACTGCCAAAAGATACATAAAATTACTTGCATTTAAAGCACACATGAAAACTTTTTTTTTTCAGCATGGTACAATGTTCAATCTACAGATGCTTGATATATGTATGTACACATACAAATACACAATTAAACAAATTTAAAATGTACTCCATTAAAAAGCACTTAAACACTACTGATTTGTTCAGATACAAACTCTCTTTATGCAAAATTTAGTTTAAAAAATGATGCCTCCTTAAAATTAAAAGGTACAGTTTACTTCACCTCTGTAGAACAGTTAAAGGAACACTCCACTTTTTTTGAAAATAGGCTCATTTTCCAACTCCCCTAGAGTTAAACAGTTGAGTTTTACTGTTTTCGAATCCATTCAGCCAATCTCCGGGTCTGGTGGTACCACTTTTAGCATAGTTCATTGAATCTGATTAGACCGTTAGCATCTCGCTTAAAACTGACCAAAGAGTTTCAATATTTTTCCTATTTAAAACTTGACTCTTCTGTAGTTACATCGTGTACTAAGACCGACGGAAAATGAAAAGTTGCGATTTTCTAGGTCGATATGGCTAGGAACTGCGTAATATCATTGCGCCTGCTGCACCCATGGTACGGCAGCAAAGTTCCTTGATTATTACGCCGGAATGAGAGTATAGTTCCTAGCCATATCAGCCTAGAAAATCGCAACTTTTCATTTTCCGTCGGTCTTAGTACACGATGTAACTACAGAAGAGTCAAGTTTTAAATAGGAAAAATATTGAAACTCTTTGGTCAGTTTTAAGCGAGATGCTAACGGTCTAATCAGATTCAATGAACTATGCTAAGCTGTGCTAAAAGTGGTACCGCCAGACCCGGAGATCGGCTGAATGGATTCGAAAACGGTAAAACTCAACTGTTTAACTCTAGGGGAGTTGGAAAATGAGCCTATTTTCAAAAAAAGTGGAGTGTTCCTTTAAGAGCATCAAGACACCATTATACAGGCTTAAAGTGACAGTCAGTCTAAAGTTTCAGTGGCCTCTTCATCCTCAGTGAGCCCAGAACCAAAGAGAAAAAAAAGAAAACAGTTTGAGGACCTAATCCGGGAGGTGGAGGAGAGGGAAGCTGCGAGAGAGTGAGAAGCAACAGAGAGGGATGAGAGACGATGGCAGGAAATGTAGGAGAAGGAGGAATGTAGAGAAAGAGAAAGACAAGATCGAGAGGACAGATGGGAATGAGAAGCCAGAGAAATAGAAGAAGACACCAAGAAGCAACTGAGAGAGAGGAAAGGAGAGAGAGGGAGACCAAGGAAAGAGATGAACGATTTCTTAGCCTTTTTGAGTTTATTGCCAAAAAAATAAAACATTTCTTTAAAGAAGTTTATTTTGATGGAAAGCATCCTCAAATCAATCACACATTTACATGACAACAAGTAAACAACAAGCATCCATACATCAGAACGATCTTTTTTAGTGTATAATGCATTTATATATATATATATATATATATATATATATATATATATATATAGTCAATGTATAATTATAATAAATAATTAAATATAAATATTTCAGAACAAACATAATTTATTTGTAGGATTTCACAGTAAATTATAGACATTTCACATATTTGCTGATATTTTCTGGAGAGGTCTGCTGTTGTCAGCTCCAGCCCCTGACCAGGGTCCAGTGTCAGCTCCAGCCCCTGAGTTAGCTCCAGTGTCGGCTCCACAACCTGAGTCCGCTCTAGAAGGTTCTCCAGAAAATGCTCCAGCCCATGGGTTCGCTCCAGGGTCCGCTCCCATTCACTACCCCAGTGTTACGTATATACACGTTGAAGATTAATATTTTGTATGTAAAGTGGTATATTATTATTATTTATTTATTTATTTATTTTTTTGAGCAAACAAAGCACTCGCACCGCTTCATAAAATTAAGGTTTACATGAAGTCACATGGATTACTTTAATGATGTCTTTGAGGACATGAGGGTGAGTAATTAATGACAGAATTTAATTTTTAGAAGTGAGACAAACCATTTAATACCACAAAACATCACAGACATAATCAAATCCATTGTTCATTTACTGATGTTTGTGCTGTGCCAAAATGAAGTCACTTCCAGAAGGATGATGTCATGAAGGACCTGGCTTTTGTTAGTTAAAGTGATATTAGTTACAACAAGTTGGATGGACGTTGAGCACATGAAATCATATTTGAAACATCCTGATCAAAGTAAGGACTCAATGAAGAGTTTTAACTCTCCAGGTGATTAACATCTGGCTGATTTATTTTATCCATATACCCCTTGAGTTCATTTGGCTTGTGAAAGGCACACAGGCGCACACACACACACACACAAAAAATCTATTCTTATTGCTGTTGGAATGGGCAGTGGTCTGTTAGACAAAGACAAAGAGAGCCAGGGGGAGTGTATGTGTGCATGAATGAGACTGAGTGATCCATTAGGCCTGTCTGTCTGTCTGTCTGACTGACTGACAGCAGCATGTCCTCAGGTGAACAGAGCGGTAAGAGTGTGCATTAAGAGTTTTATCTCTGACATCTCCTCCGCTGGCTCTTTTATGATTACTAACCATTAGTCCCAACATTCTTCAAAAATCTGCCTCTGCATTTGCCATTTCACCTCAAAGTTTTTGAACTGTCCTTTATTTCTACCTTTCTCTTGCCCTTTCTGTTCAAAAGTAGTTCTAAATCCAATTGAAACTAACCAACCAACAGAACTATGTTTGCGCTCATTACTGTATGTGGTACACGTCATATGTGAGGTGTTTGACATTTACAGATGAATGTTAAATACATCACAGTCTGTCTGACTCTGCTAGATTTTTAAATAGTTTTGGGCACTGTTCGCTTTTTTCACCCTGTCATGAGGTGTATTTGACAAAGTGATTGGTCAGTCATGTCTGGCCCTTTGGCAGTTTGTGTTTATGAGGGCACAGTTGACCTTTGCTCAGGTACAGCAAGTTCCCGACTTACAGGCAGGCACCTCAAGGCCATCCGATCCCACTGTCACTGAGTGTGAGCCAGGTGAGGGAAAGGTTTAGAGATTGTTGAGACATGGAAATAAAATAAATATGCTTTATTTATTTACTTACTGTCAGGTCAGTGAACTACAATTCACAGCATGCACTCAAAAATGTCCGCCTCAGACTCCATATCCCAGAATACACATACATGACAGCGCTCTAGGGCTGCATCTGAAAACTTGGGTATACTTTTTACACGTACGCTAGTGTACGCGCACAGTCGAACGCACAGCCTTGCAAAGTATACTTCATTACACATACACAGGCATTCGACACATGCAGTTTTGAGCAATCTCTCGCCACAAGTTACAACCCATGTAAACATCTTTGTATTCTTTCATGCTAGAGTTGTACAAATGAGGGTACTTTCTAACCTCTTCGCACAATCTCTCGTCTGTATGCAGTTTTTCTTTGACTACCTTGCCGCGCCTGGCCCGAAGTTAACTTCCGGTCTGTGTAGTAACTTTGTCACATTTAAGTTTGGCCAAGTAACGGTTCTTTTCTTCTACTGGTAACCCAAAATAATACTGGTTAGCTAATGTAATTTACTTGTTATTTATTTTGCTTGTTATCAGAAATAATCTACTCTAGAGGGTCTCTGTTGTTATTGATTCTTTGTGGAAGTCTACCGGAAGTTAAGGCCCCCGTTTACACTGGTGTGTTTTCTGTTTTGAAAACGATCCTCGTCTACAATGGCGTTTCCACGATCTCCGTCTACATTACACGGCCGAAAACGCATGTCGCATGACCGTTCATGCACACTGGGCATGTGCGTACAAGTGTAAACAGTTGCCTCTTGCGCATGTAGGCAGCTGCAGTATTTAAAAAAATGCAGAGTTTGGGGCAGTTCACACAGAATGCGTTTTTCTATTCCAGTGCGCTACTTTTCCATCATCTTCAAAAGTCTCCGTTTTGGTCCGTTTATACTGATACCTCACAAAACTGATTTAGAACAGGCTCCTGAGGCAGCGTAACAGTTTAATTATCTACAGCAAAATAGAGCAAGCTTTGGTGAGAACTAAACAAATAGCCTATTTAATTAATACAGTAGTAATTTATCGCTAGAAATGACATCAGAATTAGAAAACATTGGTCAAAAACATACATTTACACACAAACTGGCCAAAACTGCAACTTTCAGACGCCATCTTTCTTTTGCTCAACTGTCATGGGGTGCTTCTCAATTCTTATTTGTGCATCCTCGTTTCCTTTGCTTGCTTCCTTTCCTCGCGTCTTAAGCTCCACCCCTTCAGGATTCGAGGGAAGGACACAAGGAAAAGACGCGAGAACACAGGAATTGAATCAAGTGAAATGATATTCTCGCTCCCTTTATCGTCACTTCAAAGCGTCATCAGCTGCACTCGAGGGATCTACCCATATGTTGTTAAAGTTTGGTTATTTAAAAAATTATAATAAATATTAATAAAGTAAGATGCCCCTTTGAAATATGTGAGATGTAAAGTTTATTTAAACTGCAAAAGTAAAGCATACATTTAAATTATTGTGACAGATATGAAGGGGGAGGAGAATTTATACATGCATCATACATTTCTCGAAGAGAAAGACTTCCGCAAAGGATACACCTGTGTATCCTCGCTCATGACTCCTCAGGAAGCTTCCTCACTCCTCGTTCCTCGCCTCCTCGCGGTGCAATTAGAGAATTGAGATGTCCTTCAAGATGGCTGAGCTTGATCGGTTTCCGGGTCATAGGATGGAGGACGGAGGAGCAAGGAAACAAGGAGGGATTTTGAGAAGCACCTCTGGAACGCATGGAACGCATAGGATTGTGGGATATCAAAGGCAGCGAAGAATGCATCTATGCTGCCTTCAAAAATCGATCAGATGAAGGCATCTCAGGAGACAGGAAATTAAGCTAACTTTAGATTCGGACATGTCTTTATGCCTTCCTACCTTGGACTGAGTCCTCCGAAGGCAGCATTTTTAAGATTTCGGATGCAACCTATATCACCAGACTTCTGATCACACACACCTCTTGTCAATTCATGCTGTTGGCAAGCTATTCTGTCATGTATTGGTTACAAGACCGATGCAATTGCAGGTAAGGCATCTTTATTAAAAAGTACATAAGGCAGGGGTCTCCAAACTCGATTCTGGAGGGCCACTGTCCTGCAGAGTTTAGCTTCAACCCCAATTAAACACACTTGAACCAGCTAATAAAGGTCTAATTAGGCATAGCCTACTAGAAACTTCCAGGCAGGTGTGTTGAGGCAAGTTGGAGCTAAACTCTGCAGGACAGTGGCCCTGCAGGACTGAGTTTGGAGACCCCTGACATAAGGCAAACAATCCAAAACCCGACAGGTATGAATCAAGGGTTCAACAGGCAAGGATCAGGCGATCAGCAAACAGTATATCATTTATAGTGATGGACACTTTCGAAACACTGCTTCATGAAGCTTCGAAACCTTTACAAATCTTTTGTTTCGAAGCAGTGGTTCGGAGCGTTTCAAACTGTTTAAGTCACGTGATTTCAGTAAATGAGGCTTTGTTACGTCATAACTGTTTCGAAACTTCAGTGGTTCACCGCTACGATCTCTGTGAACCCATGAATCATGTGGATTCACTGAAATAGCCCCCCAGCGGCGAATCATTTAATGAGTGTCTATGTCTATTACCTGAGTATTAAGTGTCTATTACCTAATCTCTGATGAGTTTTATACATTTTATAGACGTTTTTATGAGGTATTTGTAGGCTATAATTAAAAGGAATAGTAGTTAATAATCTCTGTTTAGCTGACCCATCCATAGAACAAATAAAACAAGCCCTGAAAATTGATAAAATACATATTATACAGACACTTAATATTTAATGGTATTAGATGATTAGTTAATTGCATCAGATAGATTATAGTTTCAACATTTGCAATGGTTTTGTAAAAGCTTTTTTTATGCATGTTTGTCATGAGTTTTTGTTGCATTTACACTGTTTTGACCAGCAGGCGTCCCCAGCGTGTGGTGTTTCAAACGCTTCGAAACAGTGAATCATTTAGCGAAGCAATTGGTTCAATTGATTCAAAGCTTTGAAAAGATTCGTTTCTCCCATCACTAATATCACAGCAGAGGCAAAATCTAAAAAAACAAGGCCACAGTCAAAAGCACCAAAAAACAACAACAAAACTACAAATGTTTGGTAACAACACAAAGGATGGAACATATACTTTGCAAAGAATGTGGAAAAGAGAGTCTCTTTATATAGGTTGACAGAGTGATTGTGTGAATTGACAACAGGTGTGTGTGATCTGAAGTCCGAGGCGGCCAAAGAGGTGCATACTGTGAATTGTAGTTCACTGACCTGACACTTACTTACTTAGCCTACTTATTTTCCACATACATTAGCTCCAAAGGCCAAACGGAATTTCAGTACTTTAACTTGCCAACTTGACATTTAGTTAATTCTCTGAAAGCATGCTGTTGAAATGAGACTTTTTCTCCAAATTACATTTTGAAAGGATTTAGAAATGAAGGCCAGACCATATTTAGATTTCTCATTATTAGCCATTCACTTCTCAATCATGTGTGTATCTATAAGGCCTTTTTAAATCTTTTTTGCTTCAGTGTTTCTCAGATTAATGAAGACCACTATCTTCTGAAAGTGAGGCGGTCCATTTGGGGCAGCACTGAGTAGGAGGTCATGTTTATAAATGGCTCCTGACATGCTTTAACTAGTACTGACCATGTTTCCACATCAAAGAGTGCTGTATTAATGTGAAACAGGACAGCCATTTGTAGAGCTCAGATGAGAAGACAAATTCTTGCCTGTTTATTGACTTTGAAATGTTAAAGGGGTAGTTCGCCCAGAATTTACAGCAGCACTGCAAACTGTAATTTTCTTCCTCAGTATTTGTGTCTTGTTTTCCAGTATAAATATCTAAACAATTCTTAAATCAAGACAACTTCATATCTTATATCATCTTGTTTCTCGCATATAGTAAATGTCTCTTTGATTTAAAAATGTTTAGATATTTACTGGAAAACAAGACAAAAATTATAGTTCCCATACAATGAAACTGAATGATGACTGAATATTTTCAGTAAATAACATCTTAAATTTCAGTCTGGCTTTATAAAACTTTGAATATAGTAAATAGACCACTAAAATGTACAAGTAGCCAACCATCTTTACTAATCACAGAACGTTATCAGATAGTTCTTGTGTCAACCTTGAGGTTTTATTAAATTTGACGATTATTTACAAAGAGCACACAATAATTTCCTGTTTTGATAACCACACTCAGTCATTTCCAGCTCTTCAGATGCTGACCACCACACCCACTGTCAGCCAATTCTCTACTGTCCCTCCACAACGCTTCCAACACACCCTCCCTCTGAGGTGCAGTTCTCTGTGTCACCAGCAGAGGGCGAGGCGAGCTCGCGCATCTCTGATACACTCTCTATCTACTGCATCAGCTGCTATTGTTCTCCAGAGTAATAGCCTACAGAATCAACGCACAAGACAGATTTTTGATAACAATGCTTATTACAATTCTATGAGAATATAAACATCATAATGATACAATTTTAAGAGAGAATATTTTGTTGTCTCAAAAATCCATTACATTAGTGACTATAAGTAGGAGACACGGTGTGTGTGTGTGTGTACCTAAACCATATTTTGAGGACAAATTTGTACCCAGAAATGAGCTAAACCTGACAAAATCTCTCAAAACCTACTTTTTGGGGACATCCTCTTTTAAAACTGTATAAAAATACAGTATATATATATATATATATATATATATATATATATATATATATATATTAAATGGGTTAGCTTACAGTATTTGAGTAATTCTAGAATTGTGGGTACATTTTGAGTCTCCCAGATAAACCTGTTATTTTTCCAATAAAAAACAAAACAAAACATTGAATCAGTTTTGAATAATAACACAAATTATATTACACTATCACTAAAATAATGCTTTATGTATATTCAGGGAAAATTTTTATTGAAAATATTAACTAAATGACTCCAACTCCACCTGTTATTGACTGTCTTTGCCTCCTGATTCATACATTCAACTTGAATTATCATGAAAAAATTAAGTCCAATTTTCAACTTTTTTGTGCTTACTCTATTAAGTTATAGAAATAATTGCATAGAATATCTATTTTCTGTATTATTCATAATTTAATTAATTAATAATAAAAAAGATTTTGTGTCTGTCCCTACATTCAGGTCAACTCTGTTACCTCTTGTTATAAAACAACAAAAATCTCCAAAGCATTCATAGCATGTGACTCGCACCAAGTGATGTAACTTCTGGCGAGAAACTTTGGAAGGCAGTGAGGATGTGTCATTTTTCTTCTCTCATTAATTTGTAAAAAAGTTTAAGAGTCTGGCAGAAAATGTAGTTGTTTTTGGTCTTTTAACTACGGGTGGTCAACTCTGTTATTGATATCAGCTCTGTTACCATCAGTGTCAACTCTGTTTAAGGTTTTGCTTAAAAAATGTGTTTTATTGTTAACAAATTAATCAGAAGCCAACTACAAGTTTTAAAGGATTTCTTTCATTTTTAAAGCTATGTTTAGAGAATATGCACATCATCTTGGCAACTTTTCAGTTAAATGTGTTGATATTTTTACTCCAAAACAAAAAGTCTCTATCCTGTTAGGCTTAAAGTCGAATTAATGGATGAAGAGACAAAAGTTCTCTTAGGGAAGACAGGGTTATAAATGGTCTTACATTAGTTAACTGTATATATTAGACCCAGTCTGCCTATAACAGAGTTGACAGATTTTTATGTTAGTACGCGCGTGTGTGTGTGTGTGTGTTTGTTTGTGTGTGTGTGTGTGTGTGCTGCAAAGTCATGCCTGTGAGCGGATACAGATCCCGCTGTTGTCCAAGTCCATCCCACCTGTTCCTGGAGTGAAAATGTAGCATTTGGACAATAGACAGGTACACTGGGCACACCCAGTGCCCGCTGACAGATGGGCAGCGTCCTAATTCAAGAGAGTCATCTCCAATCAGCATTCATTATTCATATATGTATTGTAACACAACAAACATCACTGGCAGGTACAGTTTTCACTTTCTGAGGCTATGCAAATGTTTCCCCCACTTCCTGTTAGCGTTATCTTAAATGTTCACCTTCCCCGGTGTTAGTGGCTGACCCGAATGAGGACGTCCTGCTCAATCCCCGCGTCCTACAGCGAAACTGTATGTTACGTCATCTCCAAGTAGCCTATTATAAAAATAATATTTATGGTTTAATGTGATAATTGTTATGTTTATTTAAAATGAAAGTTTGATCATGTTCTCTAGGCTAATTGTTGTTAATGATGGCTTTCAAATAGACTACTGAATATCCTCAGAAATTGGAGAGAAAAATCCATTTAACGTCATTGGCATCATTGGTTATGACAATATTTAAAGATAAAAGATGCTCCATGAAACATGAAAGTACATTTAAGAACATTTATTTTCGCATTCAGTATTGAGTACAGCTTAAGTGCAAATAGTTAAGAGTCAATAGCTAAAAGAATGAACAACATTTAACGGTACAAAGATTGACAGATTCTAGCTGGCAATCACTCACTGACGCTTCCTTCTCCTCCCTCTCTTTTGTTTTGTATCATTTTTGAAGAAAAAAAAAAAAGATCAAAGACGGCACCTAAAAACATGAATCTCTGTAGTGGAGACCTACGAAAAAGAAACATACTGTAATGCTATAGTGAGCTGACCATATCTAATCAGAACATTGCTAAATAGTTGCGTTTGTGCCCAGATATCATGAACCTCAGCAGATCCATGCGTCTAGCTGACAATGACGATTACTGTATGTTAATCATGTTTACAGATATAGTGATGGAAGAGGAAAAGCCCCACCCAACGCCACAGACACAAAAAAGCCTTTTTTTTTTTTTTTTCCAAGAAGAGAGTGTCACTGGAGAGCAATAAAGCTGGAGAGAACCTTCACATACTACAGAGATTTTCAGCACAGCTGAGAAAGCACATAAACTAAAAGATAAAAAGAGAATTCATCAGCACTTTAAGACTCTTGACTTCATGCACTTTATGAGCAACACATAAAAAAAAAAAATATCACATCTAGTCTTTTTGCCAGATTTGAATAATATGTTTCAAGTTTACTTCTACAATTCATCAAGTAGTTGTACTTCTGACTAGATCCTGAATTGAGAAACAACACACTTTTTTTTTTTTATTCATTTTTTTCTATGGTTACAAGGCGAGGATGGGACTTCTCCTGCACAGCTCTGCCATTGCTCTAGACGTCACAATGTGTACAAAGTAGAACTATGTTCCAGTGATGTTTATTTGTGTCTGTTGTGTGTGTGTGTACAAAGAGGAACCCTTGATCATCATTCAGCTCTCCCTGTAATGGGTCGGGGTCTGGGGCTCAGAACCTCCTCCATAGGGGCCCTATGGGGCTTATTCAGCCTTTCGTTTGGCCCCAGGAATCTTCTCCTGGATCCTGTACAATCAAAAACACACAATTATATTACTGTATATTATATTAAGTGTGATTTTTTTAAGACAATAATAATTTTATTCAGCAATTAAATTGATCAAAAGTGACAGTAAAGACATCTATGTTACAAAACATTTCTATTTCAAATAAATGCTGTTCTTGTGAACTTCTATTTATCAAAGAATTTTAAAAAAAAATGTAAAAATATTAAGCAGCACAACTGTTTTTAAAGGGTTAGTTCACCCCAAAATGAAATTTCTGTCATTAAGTACTTTACCCTCATGTCGTTCCAAATCTTTAAGACCTTCGTTCATTTTCGGAACACGAATTAAGATATTTTTGATGAAATCCAAGAGGTTTTTTTTATCCTCAATAGAAAACAATGAAATTACCATATTCAGGGTCCAAAAAACATCGTTAAAATAGTCAATGTGACTACAGTGGTTCAATCTTAATTTTATGAAGCGACGAGAATACTTTTTGTGTGCAAAAACGAAACAAAACTAACAACTTTATTCAACAAATTCATCTCTCCCCTGTCATTCTCCTACGCTATTTTTGTTGCAGCGCTTCCAGGTTCTACGTCAGAACGCCGACTCAGTATTGGCTGACGCCTCGTCACATGAGCAACACGATGCATGCGTATGATGCTGACGCAGGAGCCGGCCAATAATGAAGCCGGCGTTCTGGCGTAAACATGGAAGTGCTGAACTGTGTTCGCTGCGTCAACTGCGTACGAGTCTGACAGGGGAGAGACAAATGAATAAAGTTGTTATTTTTGTTTTGTTTTTGCGTACAAAAAGTATTCTTGTCGCTCCATAAAATTAAGGTTGAACCACTGCAGTCACGCTAATTATTTTAATGATGTTTTTACTACTTTTCTGGACCTTGAATATGTTAATTTCATTGCTTTCTATTGAGGATAAAAAAAAAACTCTTGGATTTCATTAAAAATATCTTCATTTGTGTTCCGAAGATGAACGAAGGGTTTGAAACGACATGAGGGTGAGTAATTAATGACAGAAATTTCATTTTTTGGTGAACTAACCCTTTAACATTGATAATAATAAGAAATATTTTGTGAGCATCAAATAAGCATATTAGAATAATTTCTGAAGGATCATGTGACACTGAAGACTAGAGTAATGATCCTGAAAAATCAGCGTTACCATCGCAGGAATAAATTACACTATAAAATAGAAAAAAACAAATTTTTAATTGTAATAATATTTCACAGTATTGCTGTTTTTACTGTATTTTTAGATTAAACAAATGCAGTCTTGAGCAAAAGAGACTATTCAAAAACATTAAAACATATATATTATATTATAATAAATGCTTAAAGGGAGTACTGACTTTGCTACCACAGAGTTGACTTGGGTCCTTATTAGGTCCACATACTGATCAATCTGTGCCTAGAGACAGAGAAATATTAAAAAAGTGAGTCACTGTAGTCCTGGTGCTTATGAATTATACATGAAGCTGTAGTCATGGTAACAAAGGTGCCACTCTGACCTGGTATTTCTCGTAGACCACAGGCATCGAAAACATGGACACCACCACTGAAGCAAGATGCAACGTAAATGTTAAAAGACAGAAGAGTGCATGATGAATAAATGCAGTAGTCTGTCATTAAAAAAAGCATACATTCATCTATATTTCAAATTACAAATACATATGAAAAACTGAAAAAACTGCTCACCCATAATAAGAAGAGTGAGACCATTGAAGAGGGCTCCCACATAGGTCAGCAACCACATCAGCACTGCAAACTTGAGGCAAACAAAAACAACTAGCAGTTAACACACACACACACAAACACACACATATATGCAAGTACCACTTGGTTTATGATGTATTTCTGTGGCAGTACTGTGACAAGCTGAACTAAAGCATTGTAGAAGTGCACTGACAATTATATATAGCAAGAATAAACCAATAAGGTGATAAACTGCTCTAATATTCTGTATACTAACTCTTGATTTACTTTTACAAAATATTGTTGCTGCTAACTTGAAAATGTAAAATGAATATTCCTGAAATGCACATTTCTGTTTCATATACACTACCGTTTAAAAGTTTGAGGTCAGTAAGTTTTTTTTAAGGAAAGTAATAGTTTTTTTTAGCAAGGATGTATTAAATTGATAAAAAATTGTTACAATTTTTTTTTTTAAATAAATGCTGTTCTTTTGAACTTTCTATTCATCAAAGAATCCTGAAAAGCATCAGTTTCCACAAAAATATGTCTATGTCAATGCTTTTGTGTTCGCTCACAAAACGTTTACATTCCCCAGAGAACCTTAGCGTTCGCAAGGTACACAAACGTTTTGCGAGGGAACATAAAGTTTCTCGAGGATACGAAAAACTTTTGCAAGTAATCGCAAAATAATTAAAATGTATTTTTTCCTCCCATCTCATATTTTTTCCATTGCCATGGCCTTTTAGGGGCTCCGTAGTTTTCAACATTGAAAATAATAAGAAATGTTTATTGATCAGCACATCAGAATGATTTCTGAAGGATCATGTGACACCGAAGACTGGAGTAATGATGCTGGAAATTCAGCTTTGCCATCACAGGAGTAAATTACATTTTAAAATATTTTCAAATTGAAAACAGTTATTTTAAATTATACTAACATTTCACAATATTACTGTTTTTACTGTATTTATTATTACATGCTACATATACATGCTATGCCATGCATGCTGCCACATATGTGTGAGCAACCTTTCTAAAAAAAGTAATTTCCTGATCACCTCCCATAATTTCTGTACTGTCCTATCAAGTATTAATTTAAGTCAAAAGTCTATCAAAATCTGTCATTTGACAGATAACTTAACAACCCTGGTATATATTCAATTGAACGGATGGTCACCTTTAGTGAGTCCACGAGATCCTGCACCAGGAACAGTCTGCGCAGTTCTTTCAGTGTGCTGTTGATATAATACTGGACGTTTTCTGCATACTTCTGCATCTGATCATGGGACAGTGACATCTCCACATCCAGATAAGCTCTGCATCAAGGTAACAAAAACATTGTTAAAACATTGTTAGTAACTCAAACACACACACACACACACACACACACACATGCACACACACACACCATAGACATAATGATTTTTATACTGTACAAATGGTACATTCTATCCCCTAACCCTACCCATCACAGAAAACTTTCTGCATTTTTAGATTTCCAAAAAACCTCACTTAGTATGATTTCTAAGCTGTTTTCCTCAAGGGGTGGACAAAAAAATGTTCCCACCAGGACAAGTATTTCATTGTGGGGACATTTTGTCCCCATAACGTAGGGTTTAGAACAGGGATTCATTTACCTGTACAATAAACTGTTTAAAACGTGCATTCACCCGATAAATACTGAGTATCCAGATGGTACAAACAAACATAACTTGTGGAGCGCTCTCAGAGTATGTATTTATTTGTCATTTTAACCGATGGAAACAGAGCGTAAAAGTGGACTTCAAACATTTATTATCCTGTGGCCCCCTCCATAGGACAGCATTAGTATTACAGCCAATGTAAATCGATGGGATTTTTTGGAGTTTTAATCGTAATTTATACAAAAACCATTGAGTCGGATCAGTTAGAAAAGATATAGTACATCAAGTCAGAACTGAATGAAGGTCTTCTGCCAGGTGGCCATGTTGTTGGTGTCAAATTCACATGATCAGCGACTAGTCAACGTCAAGCTTAAAACGTCATGGCAGAGCATTAAAGTCGACTAGTATGTTCAACCCCTAACACACACACATACACACAGCCATCTTACTTGAAGGGATGTCCCTCGTCTGTTTTCTGCACAGCCTGCAGCACGGACTTGTAGACTCTGAAGCTGATGGTGGCGGAGAGGGCAGCCAGGGCCAGATAGGCCACCACGCTGACCACACTGAACTGCGTCAGGGAGAAAAGCAACAGTAGTAAACTGCCAAACACCAGCCCACTCTGCTTCAGGTTCCGCCAGTACAGCAACTCCATCGCTGGATTGGGAGAGACAGAGAAAGAAGATCAGGTAGGGTCAAAATCATGCACATTTGTGATGGGTGGTGGTGGTTTACAGTATGCCACAAATCTGATTGTCATTGATTGTTTTAGGATCATCAATTCATCATTCATGACCTACGGTGATGTAACGATTAGTGAATCACTCTGCATCAGCGCTGAGTCAGTGAAAACACCATTAGAAATGATTACATAAACAGACAGCAGTACATTAAAAAAACGTCTGGATTCAGTCTGCAGAATGAGACAGAAGGCCTGCGTCCAAATATGTCTATGTCCCTGCTTCACAATATGCAAAACGAAGTATGTCAAATGAGCGGGATGTTCGAATACTCATTAATTGTGATCGAACAGGCAAACAATATCGCATCTGCTTCAGATTCTGAAGTGTGAAACAAGTGAACACTTCACTATCCCATAAGGCCACGGGAGCTGAGGAGATTAAAATTAACCCAAAAAATGACATTTCTCTCATCATTTACTCACCCTCATGTCGTTCCAAACCTGTATGACTTTCTTTCTTCTGTGGAGCACAAAAGAAGATATTTTGAAGAATGTTGGTAAATAAACAGTTTTGGCGACCACTGACTTCCATTTTATGGACAAAAAAACATAGATCTTTCTTAGAATATCTCCTTTTATGTTTCCCAGTCATACTGGTTTAGAACGACATGAGCGTGAGTAAATGATGATACAATTTTTATTTTTGGGTGAGGTAAGATTTGATATACTGTAGGTACCAAGAAAGTTCCTTGTGGTTAAATTGTACTTTATTAAATTTATAAGTTAAAATGTTGATTACAGTGAAAATTAGTTTTAACTTCTCACTCATTTTCTTTAAAAAAAAGCAAAAAATTTGGGTTACAGAGACCAACCAATCTGTAAAATGATTTTTTTAAAAAAAAAAAATCACAGTTTCAATAGTATAGCCACAAGACATAAACAATATGTGTGTTAACATAATTTTATACTTTACAGGTCAAATAATACCGTTTTATCAGGAAAATCCTAAAGTAAGAGCTTTTATAGAATTATAAAATTCACTTCCATTGAAAGCACCTCATCGTAACCTCAATTTTTGTTTTTTTCTTTTAAAGACAATGAGGGATGAGTCTAAATTATTATTACTATATTTTCAGCATTATGCCACAAATGTTGTTAATTGAGCTTAACTTGTATTTAACCCCTACTATTTCTTTAATCCCATTTTTCATTAAAAAATATTGTATTTATAAATTATTTCAAATTCATTATATACTATGAAAGTATTCGTAAAAATCTATTCTAATGTTATATAATGTGATAATCTCCTAAACCAAATGTGACAGTAATGCTATAATTAATGTAATGTACGTAATATTGTCTGAAGCAGAGTGTCTGAATGGTACTGTATGATAATGGTCATTTAAAAAGCAGCATTTTAATTCAGCCCAATTACCTGAAATAATTCCACTAATTATGCTTAATAACAGTGTTGGGGGTAACGCATTACAAGTAATGCAAGGTATTTAATCAGATTACTTTTTCAAGTAACTAATAAAGTATTATATAATAA
Source organism: Mylopharyngodon piceus (assembly GCA_039654765.1). Classification (NCBI taxonomy): domain Eukaryota; kingdom Metazoa; phylum Chordata; class Actinopteri; order Cypriniformes; family Xenocyprididae; genus Mylopharyngodon; species Mylopharyngodon piceus. The sequence goes on from CM077456.1 coordinate 19,220,412, forward strand.
TATAATATAATAAATAATATTGTAACATTATTTTTTAAAGTAATTTTGCCTAACACTGCTTAATAACCGACAATGTGTCAGGTCAAAATAAATGCTGTTATTGGTATAGGTCTTAAAATAGGCTAGATTTGGATTTTACTCAACATGTATACACATTTACATGCAATCTATCAGCTTATTCAAATATTATTCTTATAACAAAAACCTTTCTTGCATTGTCATTTTTTTAATTAGCATAATCAGAATTTTGCTGTACATGTACTCACATTAGCTACGTTTACATGGACACCTTTTGTTTCAATCGGAATGAATTCATGAGCGTTTATATGTCACAAGCTTTAAATCGGAATTGATTTTTTGACATGCGCACACTGCACAAATATACACAGTTATATAATATACAGAGTTATCTATTTCGGGTCCTAATTAGGAGACGACTTGAACACAAAGCTTTGTGCCGTGCTGCTTATATTTACCAAGCAGTAAAAATGCCCATTCCTGCACCTAAAACAAGGCGTCTGTGGATGAAAGTCTAAAACAAGGACTAGTGGGACATTGTCCTGCTCCACTTCACAGACGATGAGTGGAAGGAAAATTTTAGAATGACACGACAAATTCAACAACAACAACAGTTCGTTCCTCGCATCATACGTCATTACGCCATTTCTACATCATTGCACACGCGCAGTACTTTCCAGTTTCGGTTTTCAATACGATGAAGTGTTTACATGTCCTCTCGATTGGATTAGAAAAGGTTTAAACGACCCCTTACAATCCGAATTAAATTTTAATCGGATTTGACCAATTAATTCCGATTGACGTGGTTACATGTGACTTTTTTATTATGACTGTGCTGGTAGTCAGATTACAATCGGATTATTAGGGTCCATGTAAACGTAGCTATTGATTTAAAATATGTGGTTTCATTGATTTGCAATATGTAATTGTGATGCCAATAAACAAGTGCGGCAAAGGATTCTGTAAACAACCTGCTTTCTACATAGTCACATAGCATCAATCCACTGTTTACCACACCCATTCCAAAGCTCTTCTCACTGGCCTTTGTTTTCCACCCAATTTAAGATGATGCAAGATCTCAAGAGATTAAAAATTAAGCAGCTTATCTAGTTTATAATCACAACCTAATAGCAGCAGCAGTTTGCTCTAATCACAGGTATGTATCTGAGCTAAGTGGAGCTTCATGGTCTAGACAGAGTCCTGTGATCATTTCCTTGGATGCGTGCCTGTCATACTCAGTGCCATTAAGAGCCGGAAAACTAGAGCATTATTTTGGGCTGTGCTAAGTTAGAGCTTTTCCTAAACTAGCACTATGGATCTCCACAACAGCATTATGCTCAGTGGGATTATGCTTTGTTTGTGTTATGAAGGTGTGGCGGACATCCCTTTATGCAATATGCAAAGCTTCATGCGTCATGTATAATTCATAAGCATGTAAGCTCATTATAGTCAATGATCAATATTCAGTCCTTTTCTATGTATCAGAATAGAATAAGAAACATACGCCTTCATTAATCCAAGGCAGTGTATTTCCTCTCTATTTATTTTCAGGTAGAAATCAACAAACAATAGGACACTTGCTCATTCAAGCCCACTCTTTCCCAACATGCACCGACACATGCTTGTTTATAGGGTCATTACGGTGAGCTTCATATAAAATGTGTCGGCGTGAAGTTGGCAGTTAAGCTCTGAGATGAAGGGAGCGCGGTCGCCACGGAAACTGGAGAGATGGGTGCAGTGGAGTGAGCAGTGATGCAGTTGCCATAGAGATGGAGCTGCCCCCACCACCTCCCTCCCGTACTGAGCACTGCCTGCCAGACAGAGTAATAAGGTGCTGATGAAATGATGGGGGAGGGGAACAGGATGTAACACTGGTATGACAGACACACAAGCAAAGACCCTCTTGCTAAAACAGCCCATTGCTGACAACAACATGGCCCTCGTTCATGCAAGACCTTTGCTTTTATCAAGCTAAAGGACAACAGCCAACAACAGTCCGGTCCTTGGGGGCAAGAATGGCTAAAAATAGCTATCGCTGTGTGACTGCACTGAAAATCATTTTCTTAAGCTTTTTCATTTTTTTATTCTTGTTGTTCAGTATATACTTGAGAAGTTAAATTGTGTAAGATATTAAGACTTGTTTTCAGAGAATATATCAAGTATACAGCATACAGTATTGGCAAATTGGCTTAAAGCTAAGTAAATTTAATCAGGTTTGAGCTTAAAACAAATCTTAATATCTTAATTTTGCTTCTCAAGTAAATTTATCTTGTTTCAATGTTTAGGTAATTATACTGGGGGAAAAGACTGGTTAAAAAGTATTATTATTATTATTATTATTATTATTATTATTATGCAGTGTGGTAAATAAATTAAATTACATAAATGCAATATCTTACCCGATTTTGTTTCTCAAGTAACTTTATCTTAATGATGTTTAGGTATTTTAATGAGAAAAGTCAAATAAAATCAAATTAAAATAAATATATAAAAATATTAGAAGACATCTATTTGTCACCAGTGTGTTCAGTTTAGTTTTGCTCATAGACTTTTAGTTTGTGATTCTTCAGTTCCTGTGTTCTTTTGTTTGATTTTCCCGCCACTAATCTGTTACCATGGACACTAACTATCATCACAGCTGTTTGTCATTTAGCTTATCACAATTGTGTATTTAAGTTCCTGCTGTTCACTTAGTCTTTGTCTGGTCATGGTCATGTTCATGTTCTAGTGTGTTTACTCTGCCTTTGTTGGATTATTTTGCCCGTTTGGATTAAACTTCGTATTGGATTTCTTTCCGTCTGACTCTTCGTCTGTTTGTTTGCTATGTACATGCCTGAAAGTGTGACAGATGACCAGACCACCCAAAGATGGACGGTAGGGCAAGAATTATCATCCTGGCTCAGGAGAGCCCTGATTTTTTTTTTTCTTTTTCTTTTACGAGGGAGATTTGCCGTCTAGCCATCATCAGCTTACTCGACAATGAGACCCTGAAGACCTTGTTCCGGATCGGGGCTACCTTCAACCACCCCATCGATCTCGCAGACACCACAGGACTGGACTGGAGGGAAACTGTCATTAGGTGTCTGGAGAGCATCGCGTCCCAATCCAGAGCACAGCCAGACCCAGAGCCCGTTTTATCCCATACGACCAAGGAGGAATCGCGTGTGCCCCCCGCAGATGTTGAGGGTCAACCCGCCGCGACGAGTGAGCCAGAGCTTGAGGAAGAGAGGAGAGGACTAACCATCGCCCAAGGAAGTGGAACCCCGATGTGAATCTGACCAGGGGAGTGAGCCTGTGACACCAACGGCCGAGGGATTGAAGACGGAGGACTGGCTGATTAACTTCAATGGGGACTTGTCGACTCCCACCCGGTATCTGAATCTTTATTGCTTATGGAGAACTTTTATTACTATTGCTAGTAATATTGCCTATCAGAGCTCAGCCAGTCCTCCTGCCCCATCGCTGCCGGATGTTTCCAGCCCTGCACCGTCTCCGGGGAGTCCCTGCTATGATGTTGAGCCGCAGGTTTCGCAACCACCAGCAGCGCCCGTGCAAAAGGATCCTACGGCTCTGCCTCAGGCCTCTGATCACTTCGCTCCATCTCGGCCCGTCAACCTGTCGGCTCTGCATTGGCTCCTCCCACCATCGGCTCCACCAGAGACCCTCGGCCTAGTGGCTCCACCGGGTTCTCTCGTCCCACCGGCTCCCCCTTGGTCAGCCACGGACCTGTGGGTCGTCTGCTGCGCTCCGACCCTTCACCCCCTCAGCTGCAGCGGGTTCATCCTTCCCTTCAGTCTCATTGCTGTCCTTGGTCACACCGGCATCGCTCCAGTCCTCGGGTACTCTGGCTCTGCCTCCGACGCTGGTCACTTTGGTTGCACTCAGGTCTCCAGAACCTGCGACGACGCTCTGCTCCACCGACCCTCCGTCTGTGCCTGTGGATCCACCGGCATTGTTTCCATTGTTCGGGCCCCAGTTGTCGACAGCCATGCCATATACATCTTGGCTCCTCCTTCCCTCGACTCTGCCATGGGCTGTTGACACTGGGAAGCTCTGAGTCTGTGCCATCGGACATTCTACATCTTTGCCGCCGGGGTTCTGTCGTCGTTCATCGGTCACCCCTCCTCTGTCGCAGCTGACCACCATCCCTTCACTGTCCCGTTACCAACCCTTTGCCACTCAGTTACGGCGTAAGGTTGCGCCTTGCCAGAGGGGGGCGTTCTTTCACCAGTATGTTCAGTTTAGTTTTATTCATAAACTTTTAGTTTGTAATTCTTTAGTTCCTGTGTTTATTTGTTTGTTTTTTCCCGCCACTAATCTGTTACCATGGACACTAATTATCATCACAGCTGTTTGTCATTTAGCTCGTCACAATTGTGTATTTAAGTTCCTGCTGTTCACTTATTCTTTGTCTGGTCACGTTCATGTTATGGTGTGTTTACTCTGCTTTTGTTGGATTACTTTGTCCGTTTGGATTAAACTTTGTATTGGATTTTTTTCCGTCTGACACTTCATCTGTTTGTTTGCTACGCACACGCCTGAAAGTGTGACACTATTAAATGTATCTATATTGAATAAATTAGATTTTGCTTAAGTACATTAATCTTGTTTTAAGCAGGTTTGGATATTTTTACAGAATAATAAAAACGGGATATTGACAGAGATTTTATTTATTGCAGTGTGGTATTTAAAAAGTTGGATATGGCTGAAAACACTTACAGGAACTTTATGAGAAATATGTGACCTTCATCCCCTAAGATTGAGATTGAGACAGAGATCTAAATCTAACCAAGGTGAGATCCAAATAAAACACATGGTCTAACAAACCATCCTTGTATAACTTATCACAAATAGGACTACACACAAGAGAATGCTGTATAACATGAACAATTTGTAGCTTATGCAGTTATATACTGCAAGCCTGAATGCAGATTGGATAGCCCTTTTAAGGCCATGCTCCATTGTAAACACAGCCTGCTTCTGACATCAGTGGATCATACTCTTACAACAAAGAGATCACTTCAGACAGCCTATGACTAACATTATTACACACTAGACACTAATCTGGATGACACCAATCTTGGCATGGGACAACGAGATGCAGAAAGACACTAGGCAAAGAACATTTCTCTGCTAGCAATAATAAAAGCTCTTTTAAATAAGTGTCACATGGTGTGACATCCCAAACAGCCTCCAGATAAACATAAAAACAACTCGGCATGGTAATACAGTGAAGGAAATATCACAAATGCCACAATGAGACAGAAAGAGATTCAAAAGTCAGCAGTAATTAATGGCTCTCTTTAATCACTCCTCTAGACTGGTTCATCTTACTGTATTATATGGGACAGCATAAGTCTATAGGGCATACATGTATACTCTTACAACTGTAATACAGGTTATACTTGAGATATTAGGCAAACTTTGAGAAGTAATATATATTCTTGCTTAAAGGGATAGTTCACCCCAAAATTAAAATTATCCCATGATTTACTCAGCCTCAAGCCATCCTTGGTGTATATGACATTCTTCTTTCAGACGAATACAATCGGAGTTATATTAAATAATGTCCAGGCTAATCCATGCTTTATAATGGGAGTGGATGGTGCCCCAAATTCTAAAGACAGAAAAAACGCAGCCGTCCATTATAAAAGAAGTCCACACGGCTCCGGGGGGTTAATAAAGGTCTTCTGAAGCAAAGCGATGCGTTTGTGTAAGAAAAATATCCATATTTAAAACTTTATATTCTGTAATCTCTAGCTTCCGCTAACGTCATACACGCATTCACAAGAGAGTGGCGTCCCAGCCTATGATGTAAGATGCAGGCGCAGCGTGAGCTCCGGTGAGAATATGCTAGTCTCGCGAGAACCAAGTTGTGTACAGCAAAGGAAATCCACGCGAATTGTTTGAGCTATACTCTACATTTTATTAGAGTTAAAATGCTGATTTCTTGTAAATATACAGGTTGCTTCAACAAAGCTGAAGTCTTGTGATTACGTGCGCCAACATCAAAAGGAGATGCACCATTTCACAAATTCGCTGTAAAGGATCCGGAGTGATTGAAGCTATGGCTGCTCGCTATTTGCTGGGATGAAAATACACCAGTGGAAAAATTATATAAACGCGTGCTGTGCAGCTGTTGTTTCAGCCAAACGAGGTATATTGCCAACAAATACTGTAATATGATTGCTATATAAAGTTTTTAAGTAATCACTCATGTAACTGTTGTAAAGTTTTTTTAAATTATTATTATTTTTTAATCTCTACATGCAATTTAACATTTAAAACTAGCACAACTTGGTATTCCACCAACCTGACGGTAAAACAAATGCATAGAGTGAATGCAGCTAGCCCACACCTATAACAACATAATATTTACACACACACAAAAAAAATACTTACTCCACAGACTGTGTACCACCAGGTCCTTCAGGCCTTGGTCGACGCCTGCAGTTAATACGAGGTAAGGAGAATACTACTTCAAATACACTTTGGCTCAACAAACACAGAAAGCCTTCATATTGTGTTACACCGCAGTGTTCAGTCCTCTCACCGGCAGCATCAAAAACTTCTAAAGGTGGCATTCCAATCGCCCATTCGTGGCAGCAAACACTCTCAACCTCTGTTTGTATAGCTTCGCATATCCTGCATGAGCACCAACACGGCGGCGCATTACGGCTGCGACACGGCTACCGGTGCTGATCCGCGGCCACTGTAGTCAGTGCTTGTGTTTACACCAGCGGCATTTTTCAGAAGCGGCTCGCCGCGTCGCTTCGCTAAAGATAGGCGGCAAGTCTATTTTTGACAGACGCCGCAGACGTGTGCAGTGTAAACAAGGCTTAAGGGATCATGAGCTCTCCGTCTCCTCAGTTCTGTTGTTTGTGGCACTGCTCCGGCAGCCTCCTCCATCTCCCGGAGTTCCTGGTCCGTATTCCGGTTCAAACAAATATGGCTGGGCAAAAAACTCAGTCTCCTCTTGGCTTATATCGAAATCCTCCGACATTTTTCTTTACAAATCCTAGTTTTGTACTTTTAATTCGTGACTGGTACTTTGTTTTGCTCTCTCCTCTGCACTTCCGTGTTCGTCACCGGAGCTCACACTGCGCCTGCGTCCTACGTCATAAGCTGGGACGCCACTCTCTTGTGAACGCTCGTATGACGGTTAGCAGAAGCTAGAGATTACAGGTTATAAAGTTTTAAATATGGATATTTTTCTTATACAAACGCATTGCTTCGCTTCAGAAGGCCTTTATTAACCCCCTGGAGCCGTGTGGACTTCTTTTATAATGGATGGGTGCAATTATTTGGACTTCAAATTTTGGGGCACCATCCACTTCCATTATAAAGCATGGATTACCCTGGACATTATTTAATATAACTCCGAATGTATTTGACTGAGAGAAGAATGTCATATACACCTAGGATGGCTTGAGGGTGAGTAAATCATGGGGTAATTTTCATTTTTGGGTGAACTTTCCCTTTGAGGATTTGCTGGCTAGCTTGATAAAATAAATAGTGCAAATAGTGCTCTAAGCTCTTGCGGTCCTACTCTAAATCCACTTTAATGACATAACGCTGCATAGGTTATTGGGTAGCAGATCCTGCATCAGGTGTGAACATCATATTTTTTTTAAAATTCATGTGCCCTCATAATCTTTATTCAAAATAACTCCTCCCTCTTGCAGTGACATCTCATCTTCTCTTCTCTGGCTGAATCCCAAATGGCACACTTCTACGCACTTTCGGTCTTGTGGACTTACAATGGCTGCCGTGTGCGCTTGTCTGTCAAGCCCACAAGACCGCAGGGTGTCCCATTCATCATTTTAGGTTTCAGAAGGGTGCTCACGAGCGCCCCCTTTACGGTCGCTACGCGCCCTCGATGCGCACTTCAGCTGAGCCCGCAAGTCTGCTTGCTACGCAGAGGACCTTACCCGGCAGTCAAAGCGGCATTATGTCACGAAAGTGCAGACTCATAGGAAGACCGTGAGGGTTTAGGGTGCCATTTGGGATTTAGCCTCTGATGGCGTTTACTGGTGTGAGGGCGGGGCAACCTGTCACTCACATGAGATCACAGCAATAGCAAACCACAATGAATCAGCCATCCAATTCCCAATAGACAAAATCAAGTCCCACCCTACAATTTTTCTTGTTTGAGAAGCGTTTCACTCAGATATACATCACAACAATGAAGAAAAGACTATCGCAACTTCAATTTCATGCCGACTTTAAACATGCACATACAACAACCAAGTCCACAAGAGTACACATCAGTTGGTAGATGGACATGAATATGAATTTAAAGGTATAATTTGCTCAAAAATTAAAATTCTGTCATCATTTACATGCCCTTTTCTCATTTCTAAACCTGGAATTTCTTTCTTCCACAGAACATAAAAGAAGATATTTTGAAAAATTTATTTTTTATTTCTTTTTTTTTGCCCATACAATTGGAAATTGTACGGTCAAAAACAGTTGAAACATTCTTCTTTTGTGCTCCACAGAAGAAAGTCATACAGGTTTGAAAATGACATGAGGGTGAGTAAATGATGACAGAATTTTCATTTTTGAGTGAACTTTAAGCAGTGTTGCTAAGAGACAAAACACCACACATATATCTTGAACAATGAACATCTACATTATTATGGGATATTCTGACCTACAGCAATGACCACCAAACAGCCGAAGAGCCAACAATAACCACCTTTCACAAATGTAAGAACCACACATTGATGCTCCTTGTAATTTCACCAAGCAAAATTGGGTTTGAAGGGGGGATGAATACGCAAAAATAGACCTTCGACCTACATAACACTGTCGTTGTAGGGACACCCAACAAAAATGGCTGCTATGTCCTGCAACATCATGTTCTGAACACAATATAAAAGATGATATGGATCCAGGATCTGTAAGATCATATGACACTGTGCTAAGCCTGGCTGACAAATGCCTCTTATATCCTCTATTGAATAACCACTAGTGTTTACCACATCTTGAATTCTAGGTTTGATATTTCCAGAGTAGGACTATACATTCTTCATTAATCAGAGATCAATTATTGGGACTATCTGAACTGAAAAACTAGAGGGTTTAAGTTTGGGAATGTATGCTGGATCATTCCAATCTTATCTGATCCAATCTGCAGTTTTTATTAATAAGAATGGTGCTATAACTAACACATTTGCCAGTGTGAAGTGATCAAATCTGTTTTATGATTTGCAGTTAATGGAAGAACTGGCAGAGATGATTTTGGACTAGTACCAAATGACCATCAAGACAGTAACAGCCAATGTGGCCCCCCAAGCCACAGTTTCAACTAAACTGCATAATTAAGAGAAGACTGTGAGAAGAAACAGAAACTGCTGACTTAAGAGAAGCCAGCACCTTTGCTGCGGTTTGACTTTATAGCATTGAATCAATACCTAAAGGACACAGATATTAGCAATCCTGAGCCAAGAGGCATGACTATAGAAAGAGATGGCAAAAGAAAGCAAGACCATGTGCTGACACAGTCATGTCTTCATCAAACAGTACAACTTATTTCATTAAAAAAAATGAGAAATGCTTGTTTTTAACATCTTCATATCTATTTTAATTTTGGTAATGGCTTACAGTGCCAACAGAGCACTTTACCAGAAACGCAAGAGTTTTCTCCACTCTAAAGAGGCACTAAATCCCACTAAAGCAAATTATCTTAATTCAGGTGTGCAATAATGATAAATTAGATAGGACAGTATAGATAGATAAGATAAAAAAGTATGGTAGAACAATAGAAATGATAGATAATTTATAAAAGTATTAGTATATCTAACATTAAGCTACATTAATAAAAGCTGTAAAAATGTGTTGTTAGTTCATGATACCTAATACATTAAATACTCAAACCTTATTTTAAAGTGTTTCCAAAAATCTTAAATATAAAAGGAACAAAGACTGAATGCCATTAATATTTAGATACTCTCATATAAAAAGTCAAATATTCATCAAAATAGACCTATTTGTGTTTATAAGCCCTTGAACTGTCAGCGATGCAAAATGCTCAAAAAATAGCCACTACCAGAAACCCTCCCTCTTAAATTGTTCCAGTTTTCTTCCTCACGTTAGAGTCTCTTTAACATGATAGTCTACGTATTGGATTGATTAAAGGGATGGATGCATAGTTGTCTTTCAGTGGACAGACATCAGTGGATGGCAGCAATAACTCACTTTTATTATACACATAAAAACACATGCATGAATCTACTATCCATTCTTTCATAGAAAAGCAATTTTCAGGATAAAAAAAAGAGGGGTTTACATCTGGGCAACCACCACGAGTTATACATTCAGGTAGCCACACCCTATACCTCTCTCTTTCTTCTTTTCTTTATTTTGCTTTCTGCTCCCTATGCAGCCTGAAGGCCTTTATGATAAGCACAAGAACGATCAACCAAATGCAAAGAAATACACAAAGCATTTAACAGCTCTTCATGGAACTATCCGCATCTAAATGCCCATCTGACCTGAAAATGATGCAGTCATGCACATCATTGGCAATTAATTCTAATCAAACAAACCCAGAGTATATGAATTCAGTATGGAGCCACTAAGTACAATAATGAGAGGGGGAGAAGAAGGGCGTGCCCAGCTCCTATGCCCATGATGGCGGTGGCCTCGATGCGGGAAAAAAAGGTGAATGTGTGTCTGAGCATCTTCCAGAATACCACATGCACCTCCCCCCCAAAAAATACAGCAGCCCCAATAAATCAACACCCTTTTCTGTCCAGACATGCACATGCATCCTCTTCACCCTGATCTTGCATCCCGTGCACCCCCGGACCCCCTTCCTCCACACGCACTCACAGTACCCTGGCACTTCCAGTTGCTCCAGAAACCTTCAGTCTTGGTCGAGTCTGCGGCTGCCATGGCGCTGGCCTGCATGCTAGGCTGGGTGAGGGGAAAGACTGCAAATCGCTTTCTGCTAACACTACTGCTACAGCCTCTCCGTTCCTCGCTCCGTATCTGTCGTTATCTCTCTGTTTCTCTCTTGCTCACCGGTTCACACCAGTGCATGAATGACCCATAGGAGGAGGAGACAGAGAGGGGAGGGGAGGCAGAGATGGAGGAGAGGAGGACTAGGAGTTTATGGTGATAATGCTGCCCACTGGTGGAGGATCTGATTTTGTTGAAGGCAGACATTTCGGGGAGGGGCAAAGCGTAATGATTGACACCTTTAAAGTCAGCATGAAATGGAAGTTGCGATAATCTTTTCTTCCCTATTGTGACATATCTGAGTGAAACAGCTTCTCAAACAAGAAAAAATGTAGGGTGGGACTTGATATGTCCATCAGAAACTGACTGGATCATTGTGATTAGCTTGCTGTGACCTCATGTGAGTGACAGGTTGTCCCTCCCTCATGTCAGTAAACACATCATCAGAGAAGAGAAGAGATTTTGTTACAAGAGGCACATGGATTTATATAAAAACAATAAAAGGGTGCATGGATAAATAATTTATAATGAATACTCCAATATTCCATAAAAAAGAATTGTCAATTTTGATTTCATGGTGACTTTAAAAGGAAATCAAGATAGAGCTTGACAGTCCCTGGTCACCTGGTCGTTTTGACTGTATGTAAAAGAGCAGCGTGAACATATTGCTAAAGATCTTTTTTTGTGTTTTATGTAAGAAAGAAAATCATAGAAGTTTGGAATGATATAAGGGTGAATAAATGATGACAAAATTGTTATTTTTGGGTCACTGTCTTTTTAAGACCCTGCAGACAGACACTAAAGTGGGAGGATGAAATATGTTTTCCTCTCTCTTTCTCATCTTCAGTCTTTTAGATGGGAGACTAATCCTAACTAATCCTCTTGAAAAGGTTGAAATCTGGTGGTAAACATTGCTGCACACTTATTTTGCTCATTCAGAGCAAAGGCTCATTCTGTGCTCAATGCATCATCTCTGATGAATTTCACTCTAGACTGCTATAACAGTGAGTGTGTATTTGTGTGTGTGTGTGAGGAAGGAGACATCATGAGGCAAGCCTCATGAGATACAGACAATGACTCAGCGCTCTTGGTTAAAGGAAACTTGATGAGCTCACAAGCAAGTGGACAGTCCTGTCCAGTGGTCAGGGATGGACTTGCCATATGACATTTTCTGATGGGCAAGGCTGACTTGTGGGCAAGCCGTTGAAACCAAATTTATATGCAGTAAAAAAGTAAAGATTACTACATTTTAAATGAAAAAAGTTCATCAGGCTTGCCCCCTAAAGCTGCAGTTATATACAGTATATAATAAATACTCTACTGTTAAATTTTTTTTGGTTAATTTTTTTGAAAGCTGGATTTACAGTAAATACAGTAAAAATAGTAATATTGTGAAATATTACAATTTAAAACTGTTTTCTATTTGAATATCCTGTGGTGGCAAAGCTGAATTTTCAGCATCATTACTGCAGTCTTCAGTGTCACATGACTCAGAAATAATTCTAATTTGCTGATTTGGTGGTCAGGTAACATTTCTTATAATCAATCTTAAAAATGGTTCTGCAATATTTGTTCTATATACTGTATATATATATATATATATGGTATATAATATTTTTTCAGGATTCTTTAATGAATAGTGTTCCAAAAAATTTCAAAAGAAAAGAACTGGAACCCAGCCAACCCAGTGCCAGTGCCAAAGCCCGCTAAGGACCCAAAGCCAGAGCCCACCGCAGACCCAGAGCACACGCCAGCCGAGTCTAACCAGGTGTGTGAGCCGGCCCCTATGGCTGTCCAGGAGCTCAAGCCTGAGCCATAGTTTGTCCTGGAGCCAGAACCTGCACTCTCTATAAGGACAATGGTACAGAGCCCAGTGCAGATCAGGAACCTCAACCTGCCAAGTCTGACCAGGTGTTTGAGCTAGTAGTCACATCTATTAGTGAGGGAGTGTTGGTGGAAGGGGCTATTATGGAAAGAAGTACCAACCATTATCCTACCCCTGAAGTCCATTCCTCCTTGTGTCTCCGCCTCTGGCCCAGCCCAGCCCCAAGTCTCCTTCATTGGCCAGTTCCAAGTCTTCTTCGTCCTCCTCTGCCAATGCCATCCAGTTCTTCTGCCACATCTCCTCTGGCTCCCTTCAACCCTCCGGCTTCTCCTTCACTGGCTCCACTTAGCATCTCGGATTCGCCTTGGGCTTTTTAGGTATCTAGCTCTGCCCTGGTTTTTTCGATCCCCTAGCTTTACCTCAAACCTCCGATCCCTGGACTCCACCTCGGCCTGTCGACCCATCAGCTCCACGCTCCCTCTGCTCCACCGTGGTCTGTCATCCCTCAGGATCCGCCGGGCTTCCTCATCCCTCAAGCTCCGCCTTGGTCAGTCATCACCCTGGTTCCGCTATGGACTTCTAGTCCTCCAGCTCCGCCTCGTCCCTACACCCGTTTGGCTCCACTGGGCTCTTCTTTGGTTGTCATAGCGATTCATTGATTGTTTGATTTGATTCACCTGTTCCTTGTTTGCTCTTGAGGTACTCTGTATAAACAGACCTCAGTTTGAGTTGTTCTTTGTCCGTTCTTATGTCTAGTGTTGCTTTAGTGTGTACTGATTTAACAGTCCATCTTCATGCAGCATATATTCTCTGGCTCTGTAGGCATCTTACAACAGTTCCCACACGAGCGATTTATAGATTATCATGACAGAATATGCTAATCAATGACTTTAAAATATCCCACATCAGCTACATAAATTAAGCAACTAACCATTCAGAAACGTCCTGTTGCATTCTACATGTCACTTCTTCTTGAGTCTCTCCACCATTGTCCGACTCCAGTTTGAACATAAAAGGCTGAATAGTTTCTGACATTTTCAGTGAGTCTTCATGAGGTAATCGGTGCTGCTAACAGAAGGCTTGTTCGACTTGATGCTGGCTGCACAGACTGATCAGCGGCTGACTTGAAGCAGTGCATGTCGGTAAGAAATTTTGTCCGACTTGAGACAGCACCGACGCCATGTGACTGTGACGTATGGCTTCAAAGTACCGCGAGAGTGATTCGAGATCAGCCGCCTCAGTCAGCCAGTGCAGTTTCTCAAGAGGAGCTGCACGAGCTCTGATGACGACACAGCTGTTTCACGATTGGCCGGATTCACCGCATGACAACGATCACGTGTGTTTCGTGTTTTTTGTTATGCCTTCAGTTATTTTTATAACAGTTAAAGCTCTTTTCATGTAGTCGCGATGTTGTATTGTGTCATGTTTATCAAAATAAAACTGATAAAATACGTAGACCCCACTACATTGGTATTTAAATAATATATATAATGCTTATGTTGAACTTTATTCTTGTAAAAACAGACGCTGTAAGCAGTACATAAAGTATTGAATGAAATTGTATCTGAAACAGTTGTGGTAAAGTATGCAAACGCAGCGTGAGTGCCACTACAAGAAGCAGAAAGTGTCCGACTTCACGTCTCCGTTTTCAGCTCCTCCCCGCCTGCACGCAGCTACTCTCACGGATCGGTTGCATCCAGCCGCAGCCGATGTCGAACACACAGTAGGTGTGCTAACACGAGCTCTTGCAACCCCGCCCTCTGCTTAGGAGCAGCAGCTCATTTGCATTTAAAGGGACACACACAAAAACGTGTGCATATAGTGTTTTTGCTCACCCTCAAAAAGTGACAAATTTAACATGCTATAAAAAATTATCTGTGGGGTATTTTGAGCTAAAACTTCACATACACACTCTGGGGACATCAGAGACTTATTTTATATCTTGTAAAAATGGCATTATATGACCCCTTTATTATTAGCCATGAGCCATGTTTCTTTTAAATCTCAAAGTCTTAGCTGTAAATTGCTTAATCATGGTCTCTGATTCTAGTCACGGTGGGATGGCAGACTGTAATGAGACACTTCAGTGCACAGAGAACCTCCACCATGATCCCATGTGTCATGTATGGTGAGAGATAACAATAACTGCACTCAATTAATTCATCATGCAAAGGAACAGCACATCATTGTGAATTACGCATTATCTTTGACATCTCTAACTCAAAGGTTTCACATTTAACCTTTTGTGTATTGTACAAAAAACAAAACAAAAAAAAGCAACAAATGCAAGTCTAAACAAAGGAAATTAGCATAATGTCTGTGCCTCAGCTTCTAGTGAACTCATCGCACATGAAATGCCATGGGCCTAAAACATTTAAATAATTGATAGAGACAGAATGAAATGCAAGAGAAACTAGAGAGACACATAAATAACTGCTTATTTTTGCTATTCTAAATGTAATGATCGGTTTACCTCAAAAATGTGGAATGACCTTGCTAGCCTTTACAGTGTGAATTGTAACTTGACTCCTCCAGTGGAATTAATATTTTTAGAGTGAGTACAGAACCTCTAAACACATTGCAAAAGCTAAAATAAAATGTTTGTTACAGAACTGAAAGGGAACAGCTGCTGTTAATGATATGGAAAATGTGATGAATGTAAAACCTGGTTAAAACCATAAGAGACTGCAGCAGTAGAGAAAACCAAGGAATGCAAAACATAAAAAAATCCTGAAAGAAAGATGTACTGTTTTCAACTGGATAGACTGATTTCTGAAGGATCATGTGACACTGAAGACTGAAGTAATGGCTGCTAAAAATTCAGCTTCGCCATCACAGGAATACATTCAATTTTAAAATATATTAAAATAGAAAACTATATTTTATACAAACACACACAATGATAATGCATTACAACCCCTCTCCAGTCTGGCAGACAGCGAGACAATGACTGCGCATGGTAAACTGAGCCCTCTGCTGGAAGAAAGTAGCAGTGATATCCATCCTCAGTATGTGTACATGTGGTTACAAGAGCCATCTCATTTCTAGAGGCTTCTATGAGACACTGAGCTCAAGAGAGGAGGGGGGAAAGCGGGTGCGGTCAGACACAGACTGTGGCACCACCATACCTATTTTGCAGTCCGCCATAGACACAGACACACGTACAATGGTCAGCAGGCAACAACAGTAAATTCAGTCTGCTTTTACAAACAGTTCTCCATGAATAAGGGTGTTGTAAAGAGGAATATATTGACTGATAAGCATCATATGAAACACTGATAAGAATCGATTATAAGACATACATAAAATTCACTATCTTGAATTTCCAGTTACATTAGTACTACATGACAGGAATTTAGAGCTGTCTGCCATCCACCGTGATACATACTTAACAATGTCCATCATCTAAAAAGAATTAAAGTCTGAACCCCAAATGAAACGCATATAGTCGTGTTATCTCACTACAGGATCTGTGCAATGCCTTGTCATCCTACTCCAGTTTGGCTATGTAATCACAAGTCGGCAGCACTCACTGGTCACAAACGTAGCAGACAGAAACTGACCTGAAGGCTTTGTTCTGAACTCTTCAAACAACTGTCCAGCCCAAAGCATTAATGATGTAATGAATTCAACAAACAAAAACAAATGATGTACTCATCCACTAAAACACACTGAAGTCATTAAATATTTTAAGACAAAACTAACATTAATAATTTAAAATTATAATTAAAAATTAATTATTAATTTGTTTAAAATTGTTTAAAAAATCTTTGTTATTTTTTAAAGCAATATTTTTAAATGTTTTTATTTTCTAGTGAAAATACAGCAAAATAGAGATTAGGTCTATATACTGTAAACAAAGCCATTTCATTTGTTATGATTTATATCCCTCACTACTGGGATGTGTTCAGATCACTGAAAGAATGAGAATGTTTTCAATAAATTGGTGGGTTTTACAACCCAGACTGTTGTAGGTCAGCCAGATCTTCTATAAGCATTTTTCACAGTTTCACACAAGATATTTCCACTGAGTTCTGCTGAATCCTGAAGACACAACAGCAGATGTAGGGAGCAGTCAGGTGTGAAATAAAATATAAAACATTAGCCACCCATCTAAAGACACAGGGGAGAAATGTGTCTTGTGAAATTGATATAATATTTCATGTGCATGACCTTCTGGAGGTCTGGAGATGATTAGAAATGTTATATCACACTGTGTTGTATTTCTCTGGACCGATGCTGTTGGATGACGAGGGATTTTAGTGAAAAAGCAGAATTGACATATGTGAAGTGAACAGATGAGCAGGAAATGTATGAAATCTATGAAATCTGAGTCCAGTGTATTTTTTTTAAGTGTTCTCACACATCAGAACTGTTGGGTCACACAACAACTGTTCTTATCCTAAATGTAGTAATAACATCTCTCCTCTTCTTCCATATTTTTCTCCCAATGTGAATACAGAAATGCTTCCCTTGCTAGATTTTAATGGAGCAACAGAGAGTTTTTGTGTAGTCGAGCTCCAGGCTTCATCTGTCTGTCGAAGTATACATTGAATATTGAAGGATTAAATCCAAATAATCACCTCTGTCTTTCAGAGCATGCACACAATGCTGAGGATATTGGTAGATGCTTAGCAACAATCACATTATCTAGGTCTGTTAGTCCATTAGACTTGTATGATTTAAGCTGGACTAAAGCAATTATATGACATTATAAATACACAAACTATTATTTTAGTCTGACTGAAATCAAACTTTGAAAGTGCATGTAAACGTACTGATATCTGAGAGAACCTGCAAGTTAAATACCACAATCAATTTATATAATGTTAGGAAAATATTAGCTGTAAACTGTCAGCTGGCCTGTGCATGCCCAGGATTGACTGATTCCCAAGCGACGGAGGCATTGAAATGTGTTTTTTCCTGCTGTTAAAGCCAAAGGGAGTTTCCTCCTAACAGGGTGAGGCCAATAAGTTTGAGTCAGTTTTTTATTTTAATTTCAGTGTATCATAGGTCTTAAAGTAATAGTTCACCCAAAAATCATTTACTCACCCTCATGTCATTACAAACCTGTATGACTTTCTTTCTTCAGCAGAAGATATTTTGAGAAAAAGTATTTTTTGGTTTTTGGGCTGTCGCTACTAACATTCTTCAAAATTTCTTCTTTTGTGCTCCACAGAAGAGAAAAAGTCATACAGGTTTGAAAAAACATGAGGGTGAGTAAATGATGACAGAATTTTATTTTATTTTATTTATTTATTATTTATTTATTTTATTTTATTTTTTTTTGGTGGACTATCCCTTAAATTGAAGAATGATTTGAATTTAAAGAGTAATTTGTGCAGTTTTATATTTAAAGAGGCCATTAAACACAAATTCTTATGTTTACATGCATTTTAAAGGGGACATCAAATGCTTTTACAAGATGTAAAATAAGTCTCTGATGTCCCCAGAGTGTGTATGTGACGTTTTAGCTCAAAATACCCCACAGATCATTTTTTATAGCATGTTAAATTTGCCACTTTTTGGGGGTGAGCAAAAATACGCATTTTTTGCATCTATCCCTTTAAATGCAAATGAGCTGCTTCTCCCCACCCCACTTTCCAGAAGAGGGTGGAGCCGGATACTCCGGCAGCAACAACTGGATTGTGGAGATTGTGGACAGTGAGTAGAATTCTTAAAGATGGATCAATACCAACTGTTTATCCAACTTCATATACAGAACATTTAAGTACCGCACGTTATATTTTGTGAATTCAGAAAGGCGATTTACAAACACATTATAGTGCGCGATACTTATGTGTTCTGGATATGAAGTTGGATCACGAAGAGTTGGTATTGATCCATCTTTGAGAAGCAACTTCTGTGCAAATCCTGCTTTTTACTGACCCAAAGCAATCCAGTGTACAATGATTCACACAAACGTATAAGAATTTAGCTAATTTCCGGGAGTTTATTATTACAGTTGTAATGTTTAAATAGCTGAGACATTTTATGACTAGCTGCTCTAGCGAGGGTATAAACATGGCGGACTGTATGTGGCTCACTCAATGTGGGATCTATGTTAATAGGGCAGAGATCGTCACCAGTAGGTGGGGCTTTTCCCTACAGTGACGTCATTGTAGGGAGAAAACTGGAACAGCGTGCTTTCAGACACTGCTTCTGATTTATGGGGATTATAAAAAAAATAGTGGGTGGATTTTTATGATTAGGGTGGTTAGTTATACACACTGTGTTCACATATTGTCTATTGTCAATAGTGTAGCGATGTATGAAGCACAGCTCAGCTTTCTGTTGGTCAGTGCAACAAATCCATGTGATTCCAATAGAAATTATGTGAAAATTTGCTGAACAACAATAAATGTGACCGTACTTTTAGTCTGACATTGGAATTATTCCAGTCTGTTTTTGCAAAGTTGAACTAACAGACCTAGATAATGCAATTGTAGGTTGGCATCGTCCAGCATGTTTACACGTTAATCCGACTACAATTGGCTTGACATTGTGCACTTTCTCCGAAAGACAGAGGTGATGATGTGCATTTAATCCTTCAAATATTCAATTGCGTCATGTATAGTGTTGTCAAAAGTACTGACTTCGGTACCAAGTCGGTAATGAAATTTAAAAAATGTGATGCTTTGAGCGCTGTTGAGCGGATTTGTAAACACCTCTGTTTGGCCATTGTGTTCACGCGCTCATCAGATATGTCTGTGATTGGCTACAATGATCAATGCTTCAAAAACATGTTGTAAATAGACATCAATGATGCTCTGCACCGAAAGCTTACTCAGATACACACGGGAGCATTTGAAAGCAGGCATCTATCAGTGGACCGGTCTGCTGATAGATGTCTGCTTTCAAACACTCCCGGTCCGGCTTTCAAAACGCTTTTAAATTCAAACACTTCCGTGAGCTTTTAAACACTCCCGTGCATTGATAATTGTAGCCAATCACAGACATATGTTGAGCACATGAACACAATGGCCAATCAGAGGTGTTTACAAATCTGCTCAACAGCGCTCAAAGCATCACATTTTTTAAATTTCAGTACCGACTTGGTATCGAAGTCGGTACTTTTGACAACACTAGTCAGGTATACTTGGACAGACAGAAGAAGATAGTAGTACTACCCAAACTGTGCACGTAAATGCAATAATGTTGATCGTCAGAACTTGTGTCTTGAGGAGACCTTTTGAGGTGACCTTTAGTGATTGGGGAACATGTGTTTACCTTTCTCCCTGGATAGACCCTGGAAGACAGCAGGTGGTACAGTCATTCTCTCAGAGCCCCTGCGGCCTTGACTGGACCGCCTTCTTTCTTTCTGGTGCACCTCCCCAGCAGGATGCTCCACCTTCAGCTCTGGCAGGCTCAGGCTGGGGGTTGTGCTGCTGGGTTTAGGCTTCTCTTCCATGGTGGATGTCTTCTCTTTAGGAGTGCTCGTTGGAGCCGGAACGGTCGGAGGATGTGTAGCTGGAGTCATAATGGGTTCTTTAGTTGCAGAAGTCAGGGTTGTGGGTGTTTTGACCAGCGGTGGGCTCTCCTTGAAGCCCTTTGTGGTGTCGTGGGTCAATCTTTTGGGACTTTCCTCTCCGCAGGACTCCAGAGCCAGTTCACTATCTAGCTCTGCTTCACGCTCCTCCCTCAAGATGCTGTACTGCATAGTAGGGCTAGGGGCAAACGCGGGGGTAGAAGACAGGACGGGCGCTGTGGAAGGTACTGTGGTCGATGGAGAGGTGCTAGGACTCTTACTGACGCTCATGTAGCCAGAGCTGGGAGCTCGTGGACTAGGCTCTTCAGACACCACCTCAATCTCAGAGTCGCCAGATTCTGCGCTGCTACCCTCGACATCCTGGGAGGAAGGGGGCAAGGTGGGTTTTGGGGGAGAAGTCTTCATTTCCATTGGGGAACTGTCTTGCTTGGAAGCAGGTTGAGAGGGTGAGGTGGGTGATGCTTGAGTCTTGTCTTGGAAGGAGCTCATTATATTAGTTTCACCAGCCAGGATGTTTGGATCTGATGGAGAGTCAGACTCTTCTATAAAGAAAGGGAGGGAGAGAGAAAGGAGAGGGAGTGTTTTTAAAAAGGTAAGATGTCTTGTGGCCATCTGCTCTGCCAAGGCACCCAACAGTGTAAGCATATGTGTGATATATTGTTAAAAAATGTGTAATGTTACAGCTAGTAAAGTCAATGAACCACTGCTCTTAAATCAGACTATATTTGGGTGTTTCTTCAACTATGGGTAATTTTAACCCGATGGACTTGAAACTCAAACACACTTTGGATAGGATATAGGGGTGCAACGGTTCAGATTACTCATGGTTCGGTTTGTATCACGGTTTTAGGGTCACGGTTTTGGTACGGTTCGGTATGTGCTATGTTCAGGTAAAAAATTACTACTGTCAAATTAAAATAAAGAAAATAAGAACAAATAATTAAATGGCACAAACAAATACAGTAAAGCAAAGATAGAAATAAATAAAGCTTTTCAGGTTTTTCATGTATCCAGTTTTCAGGTACAGAATTTGAATAAAGAAGCTAATAAAATTTAAAACAACATTGCATGTAATCTTCACTGTATAAATAAAGATCAATCATTATTAATTATTAAGTTACTATTCAGTTATGAGCAATGAGTGATTTCCTTATCTTTTGTTGTTTGATTAACATTAAAAACACATTCAGACAGCAGGAATGCAAGGGCTGCTGTCTCTTTAAGACAGGGGTGTCAAACTCATTTTAGGGTGAGGGCCGGATTGGAAAAAAATTGACAATGTGCGGGCTGAATTACCTTAGTGTGCTGATAGTTGCATTAATATTAAACACATAAACAATAAATTAATTTGCAAGAAAACTAGTACACTGCTCTTTAAAACTGCATTTGTTTCTACAGCGAAAATACTGATTTGATTTTTAAAATAATGCTTTATTTAATACTTTTTATTAGTGATGCACCTATTTTGATTTTTCATGGCCAATTCCAATTTTTTAGAAGCAAATTGGCCGATTCTGATACTGGTTGCAGACTTTTTTTTAAAGCAAATTTATTTGTTGTTTGTTCAAAAAATATGTGTAGCTCTATAAATATCTAAATATTTATATATTTTTTATCAAAATCGCAACAAAAATGTTGCATGAGCAGTTGTTTTTAATTTAAATTATTGTATAATTTCAAGATTAAACGCAAAAACAGCATGGTCTGACTTTAGCTTTGTGAAATTATGCTACATAAGATACCTGCACAAAACAAAATCAGCAGACGGACTGAATGAAAATACAAATTATAAGAGACAGATAAGAGGAAAAGCCATCAAAACTTTTCTGAAGACAGTTCCCTTCAGAGATACATTCATATCAACCCCAATTCAATATTTATATTATTCTTCCTATTTTTCGTGAAAAGTGAGCTTGTGCATGGTAGAGTATTTTCTCTGCTGGCGCGTCTTTTCTCCTCTTTGTGTCCATATTCAGCGTGTGCCTGTGTTAACGTCCTGTTTACAGATTTCGTAAATATTTTCTCACAAATGAAATTTTGGTAAATTATTACAAAGCAGTTTGTTTGCAAGCCCGGAATAAAGATTGACCAAAATAAAACTAAAAAACGTTTGGATTTATGGCCAGTGAACTAGTGCATCTCTATTTTTTTTTTTATTATAGTTAAAATCATCCCCCGGGCCAGATTGGACACCTTTGGGGGCCACATTCGGCCCGTGGGCCCTATGTTTGACACCCCTGCTTTAAGACATAATACACGGATCAGTACACTGATACTGAACACATGCGTTCTTTCTCGAGTGTTTAAGTTCACTTAAGACATAACCGACTATGCTTGCTAGGATACTCCCCAAGACGGGCATGTTGACATAATTTTGTGTGAATTTGTCCGTTCAAGCACAAGACTTGAAAGAGACCTTAATAGTTGGGCGCTGTACACGCGCCTCCGCGTGCGTGCTTCGGATGAGTGCACATATCTTCTCACAGTGCGTGCGCAAGTTCTCTTTCGCGCCTTGCACTCGAATGTTTAAATTAGCAAGGCTTAAATGAGTTTAGTTTAAACGCACGTGTGCTGTTCATGTCTCACCTGCGCTCGCGCGCTATCAACACCCGGGTGATGACGGCGTAAATGACTGGTCAGATAGAGCATACGGCACTCGCATTGAACAAAGTTTAGGGGAAGCCAGAATGCGTATCCATCGACAGAAACATACATTAGCCTGACTCTGTCTGTTTTATTTATTTTATACAAACCATATTATAGATGCGTATGCGTCGTCAGATATGAGATGAACCACGGTGCAAGTGCGT
This sequence comes from Mylopharyngodon piceus, assembly GCA_039654765.1. NCBI lineage: Eukaryota > Metazoa > Chordata > Actinopteri > Cypriniformes > Xenocyprididae > Mylopharyngodon > Mylopharyngodon piceus. Next base: position 19,243,522 of record CM077456.1, read on the forward strand.
GCCGAACCGAGTGTGCAGAACGGTACGGTTTGATTTTTTACCGAGAACCGTTTCACCCCTAATAGGATAGCATTCTACCTTCAAGAAACGCCCCCAAAAAATACAGTGCTACTCAAGCCTGAATCACAATAGGGATGTCACAGTGAGGAAATTTTCATCCGGTAAATAAACTTGCAACAACACCGGTATTACTGATAACAATGGGGTGTGTGAGGGGGGGTGGATATATTGTATATTTTTTTCGCACATCAGGGAGCAGCTATCAATGTACGGGGTATTGAAATTGCTTTTGAATGTGTGCTCGCTTTGTTTTCACTTTTGCAATCATGCATACTCTGTTTATAGGGAGCGACGGTACTGATGGCACATTTTACAAGAGAAGATATTTATCAAGCACCAAATCCTCCGCCATAGTCTTATCAGTCATCTCTCCTTACTCTCGTCAAGTGATAAGTAAAAATCTGACTCCTGCTGCACCGTACTGTGACTCGGCAGCCCGTGCTGTATGGAGCAGAGCAGACGCTTTCAGTTTATAATTGTAGTGTCTGTTGTCCAACTAAACTAAATGATTTTGATTTCTTTAAAAAAAGCAAAGCGACATTGGGGGTGGTGCTTCAGTGGGCTAGTAATGTAAATTAATGAAGCCTTGGTGAGCATAAGAAACTTCTTTCAAAATCATAAAAAAAAATCTTACCAACCCCAAACTTTTGAGCAGTAGTGTACTCTGAAAACATTATCATTGGGCCTCACCAACATTTCATTTCTAGCTTGTACTTTTCCAGAAGGTTTGGAACTTTTTTTGCTACTTTTTCTGTAGGATCAGTTGGATTTTTTGTTACACAGCTGCTCATTTGATCCGTGTTTTCCAACCAGGCCCCCATAAAGGCCCCCCAACACTGCACATTTTGCATGCCTCCTTTATCTGACACACCCATTTCAGGTCTTGGAGTCTCTACTAATAAGCTGATGATTTGAATCAGGTGTGTTTAATTAGGGAGACAAGCAAATGCAGTCTTGGGAATGTGATGGGAAACACTGCTTTAGATAAAAGAGAAGCTAAATTAATAAATTTAAATGTATGAAAGTTCCTAGATTGATAAATACACCTACACAGGACCATAAGGTCATCTAGCAGAGGAATTAAAGATAATGTAGTGGATATATTGCAGTGAAGTGCTTATGTGGGATGATGATGCTTACCTGTAGGGGGTGTAGATGACTCAGGACTTTCATCCTCTGGCTCTGAGAGGGTGACGGTGGGCACTCCCTCCAGCCCCAGACTCAGGATACTCTCCTTCTCTGACACTGTAAATGTGGGGCTGTGCTGGACTGTGGTGGGCGATACAGATGTAGGTGGCATTTCTGTCAGCGTTATCCTTACTGGACTGGCACTGCTGCCAGTACCTGGAGACCTATATGGCTGATAATCAGACAGTTCTTCATCCGATGGTTCCTCCACATATGGGAAGGTCTGAGAGTCCAGAACTGCTGCAGAGCCAATGTCCTCCACATCCACTTCTACTGGTGATGGGCTCTTCTCCAGTTTAGTGTACTGGGTGGGCTCAGAGAGGCCGCTCATCCTCCAGTCCTCCAGGGGGCACTGTGAGCTACAGGAGTCCTCTTTATAGCTGATGTCCATGTAGTTGTAAGAAGAGTCAAAAGCTTTCTCGGAGTCATCTATCTTGTGAGAGATGTCAGTCGGGTCTGCAATGGATTTTATCTCGATGCCGGAGTCCGAGGTCATCGTGACGGAACGGGATCCAGAAATGAAGTCATCAGTGTGGGATGTATGTTTGTCACCAGACATGCCCAGGCTGCCAGAAAAGTAGGAGGTGTCTTCATGTGAGCTTTGATTGGACAAGAGTGAGGTGTATAGGTCATCCCTGTCATCAGTGGACTTTTTCTGGAAGTTTGAATCTGATTTATCTGCATGAGAGAAGAGGAACATGAGCAAGAATTTTAAAGAACCTATTTTAACATACTTAGAGCAAACCATGTTTAAACAATGATTATTCTAAAGAAAAAAAAAAAAAAAAAAAAGTGTCATCCCATGTAAAGGGTAGATTTTTGTTATCTAATTTATCTCATTTTTGTTTTTGTATGTATATCTATTGCATATTCATTGTCTCAAAAACAATGGATTATTTTCATATTTTGATTTGTTTAAATTTATATTTTGTTTCTAAATGATTATGCGATATTGTACTGTTCTGGTGTTTACGTAATTTTATTATTATACTGTTAAACAAATACAGAATCCTAGATGAGAACTGCACAACAGAGTGGCGGTTTGACCACTATCTCTGAATGTTGTGCCTCCCAAAGCTTCTTACATCAAGTGACCCTGGGGTGAATTTGACTATGCATGTGTTGTTTGTGAAATTCAGATGTTAGAAAGAGAATGCGTGTATGTGTTTCAGATGGTCATTTTGTTGTCCTCCAGCAGGCTTTAGTGGGGTGTGGCAGTGACAGCTCTCATTAGCAGTCAGTGACGGCACTATCACTCCTCCCTCCACACCAATTGTCCTTGTCTCTAAGTCCTTCTCATCACATTGGCTGCTCTTCCCTGTCTTTCTGTCCTTCTCTCTATTATTGTGGCTATTTGTGGCAGATGACAGTTTTCCAGTTCAATGTTTATTCGAAGGTCGATTGTGGTTGTATCACATAAGGGCAGAAGAAGCACACACACACAAAATGTTGGGTTTTTACATTTTCAAAAAACATCACATATTATTTTTAAGCTGTTTTTTGCATGGGGACCAAAACTGTCTATGAGATTTCACCCAGGGATCAGAAAAATCAGTCTACAAAGCAAGAAAGAATATACAGTGATTAAAAAAACTAGGGGATCTACAATATGTTACTTTCCTTTAAAGGTGACGTGTCATTTTTTCAATGTTAAAATACAGCATACAAAATTTTCCTATCACAGTTTTTGTGCAGAGACAAGGGTCAGAAATGATCCAAGTCAAAACCTAAAACTTTTGCTACTAAAAGTGATGAACATGTTCCAGATATTTCAGAAAAGGTCTCTGTAGTTTTATCTGTTATCTAATAATTTTTTTATATTATGTATAATAATATTATTATTCATAATATTATATTATAGCCTATGTAGTTGCCTATTGGTTTAGTGACTCAGCAGGTATCACAGTGCCCCGTAGTTGTCAGATTTACTTGTTTCAAAGAGCGATTGTTGTTGAATGTTGAGCAAATAAGAAGTGTCTTTTGTTGAAAAAAATAAAATTACATTATTCCTGAAAACAATTCCAACAACTCAAAGTGATCAAAGTGATTTGATCAAAATCAACACATTGCTGAACTGTATAATCTAACATGGTAGGGTAAGAGGCGTTTCAAACCGGTTATACACCTTTAAAACCCACCAATTACTGTTTACTTAAAAGACTATAGATATCACTTTGAAGGTTAAAGTAATGAAGGTTAACTTAACTCTTTCCCCGGAATTTTATGTCATTTGTAAGACAACGCTTCCCAGCCATTGACGGAATTTTCCGGCTTTCCGTGTTTTCACTGTTATACGGTAGGGGGCGCTATTACTCATCTTCTGAAAGAGTACTGAATCTCCTGATCAAAACACAGGCGAAGAAGAAGCAGAAACAAGCGATAGCATATGCAAGCAGATGCATATGTAAAATAACGCGATCATCAATATTAAACCGCATATAAATCAAAACTTCCTGTTACCGAATGAAATGTCTGCCCAGGAAAAGCTATAGGACTGTGCAAGCTTTGGGGGTGCTGATGGACTCGATCTACTCTATCTATGTCAGGGATGGGCAACTGGCGGCCCGCAATGTCTTTAAATACGCTGGATCACTCGGATGATCAATTTTAAAACATTTAAAAAGCATTTAATGTAAAGATTGCGTTCAGATTATAATGTTAATACTACATCAATACAGAAGAGGTCGCTATTTCCAGCCTATCCCCGTATTAATAACAGCGTAGGATGTGCACGCTAATGTGAAAGTTTACATGGTATGGCACGGCACGATTACAAACCATTCTCTGCCGGGCCAACCGTGTCGAACCGTACTGCTAGAATGCGCGTAGTAACGTCGTCACTCAGGATCAGTTACTTGTCTGTTGCCTGACTGCCAGTTTCTCCATAGCTTGCTAACATGCTAATTGAGCAACGTGAACACAAATTAATCATACAATTAAAATAAATAACGGATCATCCTACATAACGCGGTCACTATTTACATCGCATATCATGTGTAAACTCTTGCGTTACTAAGGCAACGACTGAAGAGCTCCGTTATCAGCCCCACAGTGGAAAACGAAACCATATCCGTACCGGCCGGATCGGCACGGAATGGAACGGTAAAGTAAAGCAAAGAGAACTGTTTGACCCCACAGTGTAAAAGCGGCTAACGAGAAGTATGAAAAATACACATACACGTGACGCCAGAGTTGCACTTGTCTTAGATTTCAAAGGTAAAATGCATAGTCAACAAAACCTTTTTGCCAAATGAATGACAGAAATGTATGCACTTAATTATGTTCTTATACATTTTTAAAAATAGTATTTTTCATGATAATATGTGGATATGGATTATGGTAATGCCATATGGAACAACTATTTTTTTAAATAAGCACTTTTTAACGAGGCTGAGTTGAAAATGTTCTCTAGGCTTGTAATCAAAAATAGGACTTCTGTACATTTGTTTGTTGCAAATTTACAGACAATGCAATTGAGATGTTTACATTTGCTTGTTGGGGTAATATTGCTTGTCAACTGAAAACAAAGTTTCCCCTTTGTATTAGCAAAGTTGTAGAGTTCATAAAATTTTTAAAAACAAATTACATTAATTATACATTGATTTCCCTTAATAAAAAGTAAATTGAGTAAGACGGTGTAAAAGGTGCGAGTGTGGATTAGTAATCTGGCCCCCTGGTATTAAGGAGAAAAAATGTTGGCCCTCGTCACTGTCACTATCGAAGTTGCCCATCCCTGATCTATGTGTTGATCATTGTTGTGAATCCGATCCAGACATAGTCTTTGACAAAAACGTGATTTTCTCAGCTTTTTGCAAAATGTTGCTTTTTTTAATGAAACTTGCCCACATTCAAATGTTGATAAAAAAGAATGCATGAAGTTAGAATAAAATGTTTTTTGTTGTTGTTGTTTAAAGGGATAGTTCACCCAGAAATTAAAATTTTGTCATCACTTACTCTCCCTCATGTTGTTCCAAACCTGTATGAGTTTCTTTCTTCTGTTGGACACAAAAGAAGATATTTTAAAAAATGTTGTATTTTTTAATATGTATATGTAGTATTTTTTTTTCTACTATGGAAGTCAATGGCTACCATCAACTGTTTGATTACTAACATTCTTTAAAATATCTTCTTTTGTGTTCAACAGAAGAAAGAAACTCATACAGGTTTGGATCAAGTTAATGGTAAGTGATGACAACATTTTTGTTTTTTGGTGAACTATTCCTTTAAAAGCAGAGGGTTTGTTCTTTCTTTTGATATATTGCATGTTTAGATATTCATACAACAAAATATTCTGGGGGCAATGAAACCTTTGTGAAAATGACCAAAAATGCTGGTGCTGGCTGGCAAGTTTTATTCAAAAATGCTGGCAGGGAAAGAGTTAAAGGGATAGGGATAGTGAAAATTTACCTAGTTCAACTTGAGGTTGAGTAAATGATGACAGAATTTATCTTTGGGTGAACTATCCCTTTAATGATTAAATGGTAAACCTTGAATTATCTCTCTGTCTTTCAAAGCATTTGCATTAGCAGCACCTATCACTGAATCTGATCATGCTATAAGTGAATGGATGAATGAACAGATGGAGAGGAGGAGAGAGGTGAAAAGATGGATGGATTAGCAGGTACGTGTCAGTATTTTTACAATTTTGAACATTTCACATTTTTTTTTATTTAGTTTTATATTTCTTATTTTCAATTTCAGTCTCATTTCAGTTAAGTTTCAGTAGTTGGTTTTGAAAATGACTTTTTACTAGGCAAATTTTAGTTTCCCTTGTAACAGAACCACATCAGCCTGTGATGAAAATACACATTATAATAGAAAACATACTTAAATAACAATAACTAAATTACCTTTGAAATTTCAGTTTTTACTTCAAAAACCAATTTTTTTTTTTTTTTAGATAAAATATTTCACTGTATGTTGTTGACGTCAGGAAGGATCAGGTGTGTTTCTCTCCACACTACAGATGTGTAACTGAGGATAATTCCATGACTGTAAATTGCAATGCTAACGTGACCCCACTCCATCAGAGATCCTGTGCCTCTGTCTCTGTACTGCCCTACATTCACTGGGCAAAATGACTCCATTGGGACTCTATTTTTAACCATCAGTAGCTAAGAAGTGTGAAGATCTGTGAAAAAAAGTGCAGAGAGAGAAGAGAGCCATCGATTCGTCAAAAACAAAAACCACATCAACTCACACCCTTTATTACATTTACAAGAAACACACCAAATGAACTAATAGTAACCGTAAAACCTGCAAACTATATAAAGATAGAATCCTCTCAGCAACTGTCACAGGAACGTCACAGACATTTTTCTGTATGTGAGGGCTGATCAGTGTTCACACCACACCATCCTTCAGCCCACACCTCTCACCCTCAACATTTAACAGTGTGCAAGCTATGACTCATCCTCTCTAAAACACGCCGAGAGCGAGAACACATGGTGGCCTTAAGTGCTGATCTTTCATTTAGAGTCCCTGTTACTAAACTGTGTTTCACCTGCACAAAGACAATGCTTGGATTTTGAAAAACAGGCATATAAAATTTGTTGCTCCTAACAAACCCCATTACACTGGTAGTTCTCTAACTTGTGTATAACTCAAGCATTCAGGTGTTTCTCTGTTCTAAACTAGTCATTTACTACAGTGTTTTCCAGTGTGGTCATCTGTCGATGGAGGATATTATCCTTTAAAACACTTCCATGAGTGTCCCACAAATAAATGCACGTGATTAGGATTTGCAGTGCTTAACATGGCGGACGCAGGTGCGCCTTTCAAAATGAAAGACGTTCCGAGCAATTGAAGGAACGGTCACTGTCCCATTCAGGCTAGTCCTGCATGGTCACGAAAGTTTATCATTTGCATGCGTTTTCAAGCCTTGCCAATTTAAAGGGTTAGTTCACCCAAAAATGAAAATTCTGTCATTAATTACTCACCCTCATGTCGTTCCACACCCGTAAGACCTTCGTTCATCTTTGGAACACAAATTAAGATATTTTTCATAAAATCCGATGCCTCAGTGAGGCCTGCATTGCCAGCAAGACAATTAACACTTTCAATGCCCAGAAAGCTACTAAAGACATATTTAAAACAGTTCATGTAACTACAGTGGTTCAACCTTAATGTTATGAAGCGACGAGAATACTTTTTGTGTGCCAAAAAAACAAAATAACGACTTTATTCAACAATATCTAGTGATGGGCAATTTCAAAACACCACTTCACGAAGCTTCGAAGCTTTACGAATCTTTTGTTTCGAATCAGTGGTTCGGAGCGTGTATCAAACTGTCAAAGTCACGCCCCCCAGTGGTGAACCACTGAAATTTCGAAACACTTATGACGTGAAAAAATGAAACCTCATTTACTGAAATCACGTGACTTTGACAGTTTGATACGTGCTCCGAACTACTGATTCGAAACAAAAGATTCGTAAAGCTTCGAAGCTTCATGAAGCGGTGTTTTAAAATCGCGCATCACTAGATATTGTTGAAGTCGTTAATTTGTTTTTTTTGGCGCACAAAAAGTATTCTCGTCGCTTCATAACATTAAGGTTGAACCACTGTAGTCACATGAACTGTTTTAAATACGTCTTTAGTAGCTTTCTGGGCATTGAAGGTGTTAATTGTCTTGCTGGCAATGCAGGCCTCACTGAGCCATCGGATTTTATCAAAAATATCTTAATTTGTGTTCTGAAGATGAACGAAGGTCTTACTGGTGTGGAACAACATGAGGGTGAGTAATTAATGACAGAATTTTCATTTTTGGGTGAACTAACCCTTTAAACATTCAAGCACAAGAAAACGCAAAAGAGAACTCTATCTGGTACACATGCGCCGTGTGAGAAGTTTTGTGTGATGTCAAAGCTTAATTTTACTCTAATCTTCAGTGTCACATGATCTTTCAGAAATCATTCTAATATGCTGATTTGCTGCTCAAGTAAAACATAATTTAGTATTATCAGTGTTGAAAACAGTAACTTGTGCTAATTATTATTTGAGAGGAAACCATGATAATATTTTTCAGGATTTTTAATGAATAATACAGTATTTATAAAACATTATAGAACAGTATTTAACAGTATTTCTTTGATAATGAACAGTATTTATGTGAAATAGAAAGCTTGTGGAACATTATAAATGACTTTAATGAATGAAATATGTCAACCTAGAAAAGAAAGCTGCGTTCAAGCCATTTTAATGGGGTCTTTACTAAGCCAAGGGCAAGATATACATTTGGATGATAAAATATTTTTTACAAAATGTCTAAATGGTCACATCCTGGCTCAAAGAAGTGTGAGTGAATGGGTGTCTGTTTATTAGGTTTTGTTGGAACAGGTGCTGGAGCTCAGAGTAAAGCTCATGTTCTGAGAAGGTGTTGGGTAAGAGTCAGGCATTAGCCATGGCACTAACACTAATGCATGAAAGCTAATCACTCCTCTGTTTAAACCTAAAGAACTTAGTGAGGAATTAGCAGGATCCACAGCGTAAGTTAATGAATAGATCTAAGACTTACAACACTATACAGCTTCGGACTTAACAGTCACCATTGCTCAAATAACATTTCACTGCCTAGTGTTGCATATATCTAATGGATTAACTTAAAGGAAAAAGAAAAAAGTAGGCAAAACAGGTCAATAAATGCTAAGAGCAGGGCTACTGACATATGCTGGCATATGTATATTTAAGATCAAAACATAATCTTGTTGTAGTAAAGGACTCTTGGGAAAAACTCGTATGGGCATGTGTATCAAGTGGTTTAAAATATATAATGCTAATTTACAAGAGGAGCTTGACTACTTTAGGCCCCCTTGTAAAAAGAAGTGAGCTTAATTGTACTGAATGTTTTCTTCAAATCTTAATAGTATATTTTTATAAAACTATACTTGCAGATAATATACTACTGAAATAAACTATAGAAATATATATAAATACATATATAAATATAGTCTATAAATATATTTAAATACATACAAGTTTCAAAAGAAATGACATGATATTGTTTTCGATTTTGATGTTGAATTGCATTGTTTTTGATTTACTGCCAATATATTAATGATTGCTTTACTATGATACTTTTTTGATTTACTGCCATATATTAATGATTACTGTTATGTTATCTACTTTTGAGTAATACCAAATATGCTTGCAAAAAATGCTATGTTGTGCAAACTGCAACTCAGAATGATGTTGCATTCTGGTGTAATGGAGATAAGATGAAATGTGCAGAATGTTGTGAAAGTTGAAGTTCATGAACTGATTGTAACCAACCTGAAAGGTTAACAAGAAGGCACATGAGGATGAAGAGAGTGTGTTGCAACCTCAAGAGGAGGTGAGCCAGACGAAGACTTCGGTGAAGAAGAGGAAGAGTGCTAGAAGAAGACGACAGCGTAGGCGACAAAGGAAGGACATCCGTCTTAGTAAGCAAGAGATGCAGAGACTGATACGCCTACAGCAGGAAGATTGGATCATAGGCATTGATCAACTGATGAGTAATATGAAGTTGGAATTTCCCAAAAAGTAGTATAAAAGTCTGAGGAGTAAAAGACCTCCTCAGATGCTGCCTGCATTAAGCGTAGAAGGACACCTGATACCCTAACGAGGGGCGCTTAACAGCATCTCCAATATTGCTGGGTAAAGCTAGGTTTTAGAGCTTTTTAGCTTAAGCTGATTTAAGTTTTATTTTGTTTTATTTTGCATTAACTGCTTTGTATTGTAACCAATAAAAGAGATATTTTATTGTTACGTTTGCCTTCCGTGAGACTTTACTTATAACTACAAACTGAGCCTCGATAAAGAACAACCACAAGGTAGTCTTCTTCGTCATTCCTGAAGGACTTCAACCATCCGGCAGGTGAGTACTTTAGGCTAGATTTGACTTCCCTTACCCTACCTGAATAATCTTAGGGTTAAAAGGTGTACTATAAAAAGGTCACACCGACTAACAATATATAAATATTATATAAGTATATTTTAGTTTACTATAAATGCTTGTCAGTACTTTTGGAAATACACTTTTAGTCCTATTGTCTATATTTTAAAGATAATATAAGTAATTATGAAATTACATACAATGATGTAGGCCTACTTTAGTCCTACTTAAGTAAAAAAAAAAAAAAATTCACTCTAAAGTTCAGCTAATTGCATTTAATATGCATTTAAACATTACATTCAGTTCGCACTTAAGTACACTCTTTTGAAGAATATTATTTCAGTATTAAGTAATAACTCTTTTTAAAATGCTAAAGTGTATGTTATCACATCCATCAAAATACTTAGGCTGGCTGTCGGTTGGAATATTAGAACTAAAATCATCACCATAACACACTCATGGGCATCAATCACTTCAATGAATACTTGCCAGCTAAGAAATAAATAATTATTACCTTGCGATCCATCTGTTTTCAGATCCACATAATTTGAAACTGATGACATTGATGTCTGTCAAAAAAATAATGTTCACAATACACAGTACTATTTACAAGAAGCAGAGGTCCAGCGAGTACACACATTCTCTGGAAAATCCACAGTACCGGATGTTTTGACTACATCATCGCTTTCTGAGAAGAGGCTGAAAATGGTCTCAACATGCTGTCTGCCAGAGACGATAACATACATAATACATAACACACAACACACATGAGTATAAATTTGTTCTTCACTCACTGAAATTGAATTGGAATGATCAAGGAACTTAGTGAAATACTTTACACTGCATGCTAAAGAGAATAAATGCCAATCCAACTTAAAAACTTCACCAGGTTAGTGAAAATTGTTCAACGACAACGTGTTGATTTTGACAGAAATTATGTACAAACTACTCATTCTGATTCTGAGATTCCTGATTTAAATATTTTCAATAATTTTCTATTCTTGACTGATCTTTTTTTTCATAATTTTGGCAATAGATGAACTTTTAAATGAGCAATCTTGAAATGAGTCCCTGTAGTCGTCCAGTTTGACTCTCATATACTGATGTAATATATATCAGAAACTTGACAGGTGATTTTTATAAAATGTAGTTTGATCACCATCTTAATTGTTTAAAAGATTAAGGCAATAAAATAAAGTTTGATAAAATGTTGTTCAATTTTCCAATAAAGGATGATTTCTTACATGATTTGTTACATTTAATTACCCGTTAGCAGATTTTGACTAACTATATATATATATTATATATACGCTGCTCAAATAAATTAAAGGAACACTTTGAAAACACATCAGATCTCAATGGGGGAAAATATCATGCTGGATATCTATACTGGTATGGACTGGGTAATGTGTTAGGAACGAAAGTTCATCGTTTGATGGAAATGTAAATTATCAACCTACAGAGGACTGAATTCAAAGACACCCCGAATATTAAAGTGAAAAAATGATGCAGCAGGCTCCATTTTGCAGAAATTTCACTGCAGCAACTCAAAATGGTACTCAGTAGTTTGTATGGCCCCCACGTGCTTGTATGCATGCCTGACAACGTGTATGCATGCCTGACAACGTCTGGGCATGCTCCTAATGAGACGACGGATGGTGTCCTGGGGTATTTCATCCCAGATCTGGACCAGGGCATCACTGAGCTCATGGACAGTCTGAGGTGCAACCTGGCGGCGTCGGATGGACCGAAACAATGTCCCAGAGGTGTTCTATTGGATTTAGGTCAGGCGAGCGTGGGGGCCATTCATTGGTATCAATTCCTTCATCCTCCAGGAACTGCCTTCATACTCTCGCCACATGAGGCCTGGCATTGTCGTGCACCAGGAGGAACCCAGGACCCACTGCACCAGCGTAGGGTCTGACAATGGATTTCATCCCAATACCTAATGGCAGTCAGGGTGCCATTTTCTAGCCTGTAGAGGTCTGTGCGTCCCTCCATGGATATGCCTCCCCAGAACATCACTGACCCACCACCAAACCGGTCATGCTGAACGATGTTACAGGCAGCATAATGTTCTCCACGGCTTCTCCAGACCCTTTCACGTCTGTCACATGTGCTCAGGGTGAACCTGCTCTCATCTGAAAAGCACAGGGCGCCAGTGGCGGACCTGCCAATTCTGGCGTTCAATGGCAAATGCCAATCGAACTCCACGGTGCCGGGCAGTGAGCACAGGGCCCACTAGAGGACATCGGAAGTCTGTTTCTGATTGTTTGGTCAGAGACATTCACACCAGTGGCCATTTTGTAGGGCTCTGGCAGTGCTCATCCTGTTCCTCCTTGCACAAAGGAGCAGATACCGGTCCTGCTGATGGGTTAAGGACCCTCTACAGCCCTGTCCAGCTCTCCTAGAGTAACTGCCTGTCTCCTGGAATCTCCTCCATGCTCTTGAGACTGTGCTGGGAGACACAGCAAACCTTATGGCAATGGCACGTATTGATGTGCCATCCTGGAGGAGTTGGACTGCCTGTGCAACCTCTGTAGGGTCCAGGTATCGCCTCATGCTACCAGTAGTGACACTGACCCTAGGCAAATGCAAAACTAGTGAAAAACAGTCAGAAAAGATGAGTAGGGAAAAAAAATGTCAGTGGCCTCCACCTGTAAAACCATTCCTGTTTTGGGGGTCGTCTCATTGTTGCCCATCTAGTGCATCTGTTGTTAATTTCATTAACACCAAAGCAGCTGAAACTAATTAACAACCCCCTCTGCTACTTAACTGACCAGATCAATATCCCAGGAGTTTAACTGACTTGATGCTATTCTGATTAAAAAGTGTTCCTTTAATTTTGAGCAGTGTATATATATATATATATATATATATATATATATATACCAGGCTAGACATAATTCTTTTGTGGTGGGCAGAACTATTGTCTGACATTTGGCAAGAGGTGAATTTCTCTTTCCCTGAGCTATGCAGCTCTGACAGTTTTAACTGAGCTTAGAAAGATCAGTACATTGTGAAGACTTCCTTCCTGCAGTCTGTGTTATTTCTGGTCAGCGCCAGGTCTATCTTCACAGGAAGACACTGATGAAGCAACACTGCAAAATTTCCTTAATAAACAAGAGTGACAAAAAGGGACTAGGAGGGAAAGTATGACAGGGGTTAAAAAAGCAACACAATTACGTCCCACAATTACATGCACGTGATGAGGATTTGCAGTGCTTAACATGGGGAATGCAGGTGCACCTTTCAGCATGAAAGACATTACGAGCAATTGAAGGAATGGTCACTGTCCCGATCAGGCTCGTCCTGCATGGTCACGAAAGTTTATCATTTGCATGAGATAAAAGACACAAAAATCATTCACTGCTCGACTGACTAAGTTTTGTAACTTTAATAAGGATCAATGTTTAATCAATTTAATTTATAGACTATGCAGTGTTATTTTACATTTGATTACTTTATTCAATTTCGGTACCTGAAAACTACTGTTAGACCCATCTGAAAAACCTGAAAAGCACGGTTTATTTCACTTGTATCTTTATTCTATTTTATTTATTTATTTCTGCTATTGCTTGTAGTTTGATTATATTATTATTTGTTCTTTTTTATTAAAGACTGTTTACTTGTCTTTAATAATGTTTAAAATTTATATTACTTAGTTTTAGCTGTGGTATTGAATCTTATTCATTACAATACAAGGTTACATGGGTCAAAAACAATAACTATTTTATTTATTTATTACTTTTTTTTTGTGGTGGGGCCAGTGAAAATTATTTATTGAATCAAATCGAGAATTGAGAACCAAATCAAATTGAGATCTTGTGAATCTGAATCGAATCGGGACATCTGTGTTGATACCCAGCCCAAATTACCAATAGAGAACAATCTGTCAGGAAAAAGAAGACACAATAATAATCTGTCTACCTTGTAAAGCTGGAGAGATGAGCATATGCTAAGACCTTTTACATAATCACTTTAGTCTGTTATGCAATGTGCTTGCGGTGTTCATTCATCACAACAAACAGTACATTGGCTGAACACACCTCATGTTAGGCTATTTAGCATGTTTCTAGTATTGATATTTGATATTCCACAGTGCTTGGTAATGTAACATGTATGGTCTGTTTTGGTTTAATTTTCACTGTGTTCTGTTTTCTCTAGTTAGTTTCCTTGGTAATTTGTTCTACACACCTGTTCCATTTTATCTTCTTGTATTTAAGCCCTGAGTTTCCTAAGTTCATTGGTCCGGTATCGTCAGTGTTAAACGTGGTTGTGTTTATTGTTTCCACCTGCGATCTTTTAAGTTTTCTGTGTGGATTTAACAAAGACTGTTTTTGCTGAGGAGGACATCACCAGCCCCACTCCAGCCCCAGAGCCCAGCCAGCCATCTCCCCGCTGCATGGACATGATGCCAGAACCCACCGCAGACGGAAGGCCAGAGCCGCCGCGATGAGTACGCCAGAAAAAAGGGCTAAACCCACCCTCGCCCCGCAGAATGTCTGACCTGGTGTGTGAGCCAGCAACATCATATATCGCCATGGGATTGCTAGTGGAGTACGAGGGTATGGAGGTATGGAAGACCTCACCAACACTCCCACCACTGAGGGTGAGCTGCAGCTGGCCTCTGTATTTTTTTTATGAATAGGAAGAGAATGTTTCCCTGATTCTCCAGTCAGTCGGCCCTGCCTCCGCTGGTTCCCTTCAGTTCCTCAGCTCCTCCCTGGTTTACTCTACTATGCTGCGTGGATGTGCCTCAAATCTGTCGATCTCAAGAGGCCTAGTCAAGAGGATCCTCTGGCTCTGCCTCCAGGCACTGGTCGATGAACCGAGGTGGAGTGATGGGCTCGACGGCCTCCCTCACTCGGCTCCACCTAGGACCATCATCCTTGTTGTTCCACCAGGCTCCCTCGTCCCTCCAGCTCCGCCTTGGTCAGACGTCACTCTGCCTGTGCCATGGATTAACAGGCCTTCAGCTGTGATTCGTCCCTCCACCCCTCCGGCCCCGTCGGGCTCTGCCTTCCCTCCGGCTCCGCATCAGTCCTATGGCACCTTGGCTCCACCTCAGACTCCACCTGCGGCTCGGTCTCCTAAGCCATCAGTGTCGTTTGTTCCCATCAGCTCTCAGTCTTCGCCTGGGGCTCTACTTCCATTGCGTAACTCAGGTGTGTCAAACATACGGCCCCAATCCAGCCCAGGGGATGATTTGAACAATAAAAAAAATAGAGATGCACCGGTCGACCCGCCATAAATTGGAATGGTTGGAATTGGAAAAAGTTTTATTTTGGCTGATCTTTATTCCGGACTTGCACACAAACTGCTTTGTAATTCCCAAAATGTCATTTGTGTGGGAATATTACAAAGTCTGTAAATAGGACGTTAACACAGGCCAGACAGGGCATGCTGAAGACAGACACAAAGAGGAGAACACAGACCAGGCGCAGTACCAGGCGCAGAAAGCTCACTGTTTGCAAAATATAGGATTAAAAATATAAATATTGAAATGGGGGTAGGGGTTTATATGAATGTATCTATGAAAGGGAACTGTCTTCAGAACAGTTTCTATGGCATTTCCTTGTCCTCTTACCTCCGTATAAAGTAGTGTAAAGCTTTGTCTACAGCAGTAAACAAGGAAATGCTATATTGCTGCTGTTCCATATGCGCCACCTACTGACAGAGAGTAATTTTGCATTTTCATTCAGTCCATCTGCTGTTTTTGTTTTGTGCAGGTGTCTTCTAGCATAATTATAGCATAATTTTACAAAGCAAAAGTCAGACCATTCTGTTTATGCGTTAAATCTTGAACATATACAATTTAATTTAAATAAAAAAAAATTGCTGCTCATGCTACATGTGTATACTATATAATACATGTGTATACTATATAATACAACTGAATCCCTTTATAGAATATCAACATATCATAGATAGAATGTAAAATCTTTTTGAAATCATGACAGCAAGTGCTGAGCCGGTGGAAGTGCTAATGCAGCGCATGTGTTACCACAAAAGAAAAATGGATTCTTTTAATCTTGTTATAGTTCTTAGTACTTTTTGATGTTTATGCAATATTCCACAACTAACAACACTTTCTGTATGTGTGTGAAGAAGAAAGTGAACTTGCATTCCAGTTTCCCTAATGAATCACGACTCACTGAAGTGAAGACTTTAAAAACAATGAACTGCCTGCTGTAGAATACAACTCAAATGCTTTCTGATTTCTGGTACCACTGACAGCACAGTGGGGTCTCTCCAGTACATAACCTATACATGATATATAATTGCTCATTACATGTTCTAAATCAAATAGTGTTGCCAGCAACCCAGGAAACATGCAAGGCACTCTCTACTTATACTGTAGCCATGGTTCAGTCCAGTACTACTACTGAGCACAGAAGCAAACTATCAGGTTTGTATATGTTCTTGGTGAAAGTATTGCATTGCAAGGAAGCAAACTTTAACAAGTAGTTTAAATCTAACTGTATCATGAGGTTAAAAAAAATATACTCAAAACATAGGCAAATGCTAGATGAAAAACCTGAGAAATTTTTAGCATCATACTGGTATGAATCAAGTTTTTATAATTAGACTTAGTGGAAATATTAACAGTATAAAAAACCCCTCTGACTCAGCTGTTCTCAAAAACAGGATATGATATATTCACATTAAATGCATTCTGTCAGAGGTTATGTTTCACGTCTGTCCACTAAATTATTCATGTAGAAATGCATGGCTAAACTCTAACCTAAAATGGTCTCATCAAAAGTCAAAGGTGTAATGTGTTCTCACCAAAAAGAATCAGGTTCATTTCATGTTAAAATCAACATTTTAACAGATTAACATTGTGCTCAAAATGTGATCTAATGACTGGTTATCAAAAAGGCAAGAATCACATCCTCTAAGAGTCAGTATTGTGGTTCAATAAACACTGGGTTAGGCTGTCATTCAGCTAATGAGAGATTCAGCCTGATAAGAGGATTTTACCACAGGACTCTGATTTTCATCCACTTGTCAATCTGGTGATTCAGACACTTTGTGCGACTCACTCATGATGCATATATAAAGAAACTCACAACATTTAATATACTAATTTGAGTTCATTTATCAGTGATTTAGATCATAGTAAGTGTTTACATGCACAGGTTAGGAGAATTTCCTATGGTGGCCACAAGAAACCTCACTGAACACTGAATTTATTGCAAAGTGAAAAATGTTCAAAATGTCCTTTTGTTTGGATAAACAAATTAAGAGCTATTAGACTGCAGCTAAAGCACTTTTATTGCTCCTGCATTGTGACGATTTGATTTATTTTTCCCTTACCACCTAATACCATTTCCACATTAGCTCACTGTATTATATCTCATAATTAGGTTATTTTTGTGTTACCCAATGATGACCTCTCCGTCTTTCTGTGATACCCACAAGAAAGACTATTACATAATCTCACTCACTCACCAGTCTACAGCATTAAGATCAAACAGAGAAAGAAAGACTTGTCTAAAACTAAAATTGAAAAAGAAAACATCTTTAGTTTCATAAAGATCTGGTTTATAGGACCTGAAAATGAGAGCAAAGAAAAGTATCCTACTGCATATAGTATTACCATTACTTATGTCTTATATTTTTATCTCATTGTCTACAGACTATTTCTGAACTGAGGCTTTATTAACATGGAGCTACAATCTATCTCATCTCAGTAAGATAAAAAAAAAGTCGGAATTGCTCTGTCTTCCATTCATTTCTCTTGCCTAGTAGCATAATGTCATATAACACAGAGTTTCGATCCACGCCTGTGAGGTTTTCAAATGGCAATGTCAAGTATTGATCTCTATGCAGTAAAGGACCTGTAAAGGTTACTGTAAAGTGTCTGGTCTGAAAAGCAGCTAAGACACAATGGAATAATAACAACAGACAAAAAAAAGCCTGTCAGTTAGTTGAAGAAACTATAGTTGAAGGGGAAAGAGGGCGATACAACGCCTCACAAACATGGTACACAGGTAAATAGGTCTCATTCGTGACTTAATTTTAAAAACAATTACAGGTATAGATTTATGGAGACAAACAGAGGCCTCAGTTTTGTGATATTGGATGAATATAGTATATTTTGTGAATAAATTCTTGTGAATAATTTTTTCCTCCCTTGAGGAAAACAGCTTATAAATCATACTAAATTAGGTTTTTTGAAAATGTGAAAATGCATAATGTTTTCTGCAAGGGTTAGGTTTGGGGGATAGAATATACACTTTGTACAGTACAAAAACCATTGTCAAAGGAGAGTGCTCATAAAACATGTTTCTGACGATTTGTGCTACCTGCTCAAGAAGTGCCACCTGTGCAAAGTCTTTTTCAAGTTAAAACATGGGTGGTATGCTTTGTGAGGCACAAAAGAAGCTGTCAGATGTATATGACAGCACGAAATGGGTAAAAAATGTAGATTGCACATCTTCACAGAGAAATAATAACTCATCAGAATGTGCTACTACCAACATAACATTCATGTGTGATATGTTGTGAGGCTTCACTAAGCTCCAACCCTACCCCAAACCCTATATTAAAACCATGAAAATATAGTGTTGGTATATGTAGCATATATTGTCAGAACACCTTTTCTTTTAAGGATCAAAAACAATTGTGAATCAGCTGAAGCAGTCACTAAATTAATTGACTCAAAATGAACAAAGAATTACCTTGTAAGGCTCCTGAGATTTAAATCAGTTACTGACTGGTTGTTCATATGACAACGTGTAGTTAAAGATACACATTATTTTATTATAGTCCGTGATATTTCGTTTATTAAGCATTTTATATAATAGTTAGAAAAGAACCAATTGTTAGATTGTCTGTGTAAACACACCTTTTAAAATAAATAAATGTACTATTTAGCCTATTGTTATATCTTATCTGCTTAAATTTAAAAGGTTAATTTCATCATTTACTAACGGACTGTTGAGGGTTGTAAATGCAAAATGAATAACATTTTCTCAAATATTTCTTCCTCAAAAGTGGTAAAACAATCTAGAACACTTAAGTTTCTTAATGTCCAACCTCATTTTAACAAAACATAGACTTCTACTTCAGACAAAGCGAGCCAGTAAGCCAAGGTATCTGCTACTTGATAACAAGGCCCCGGTCGACAGAGAAGTTAAACACTGAGGTAGTTCAAAGCATTGCATATATGACCATGTAGATCAAAATCACATTACCTGTGGAAGCAGTCTCCATGACAACAGGGAGCGGTTGCCGGTCGCTTTCGGGATGGCTGGAAAACTGTTTCTCTTCACTTGACTCGTCCTCCCAGTCTCTCATCTGCCTCTTCTCTCCCAAGTCATCACGCCGGGCGGTAGTGGTACTCCCAAAGCGATCGATTTCCTCAAAATCGTCCACGTACCAGCTTCCCTCCGAACCTGCCTCCGGCTTCACTGACATTTTTGAGCGCTCGTCTGTGTGCGATGCTTTTCAGAGAGACGCGGCCACAGACGCAAGAGAAAGCAGGCAAAACACTGTTGAACTCCTCGGATCAGACGCTAGGTAACTATCAGAAGTGGTTTGGACAGGCCGAGCGCTCCGACAGAGGCTCACGCTGCTGAAAATGGCTTGTTTAGTTCAGTGTTTCGGCGCTGACGTCACCGTGCCTCGAGCCCATAGTGGCACGCAGTATTTAAACACACAGAGCTGGAAATGGGCATAAAATAAGACTTTCGACACCTGGTAATGAATTAAGATGGAAAATAGTTAGAATCGTTTGAGCGAATAAACTAGCTCTATAGAGTAAATGTCAAATGAATTTCATTAAAATATTGTGAAGCAACGCAACAACGACTAAGTTTGCTGTAAGTGGATCTGAGCGTTGCCGTTGTCCTGCAAGTTACACTCGATTGTTATTGCATAGTCATTGGTCTTGTTCATTTTTTTTAAGGAAATAGTGACATCTAGTGGTTTCAGCGATATTCTGCAGGAGGGGCCGTAGACCTTTTTCAGGTTAAGGCGAAGTTTGGTAGTTTTAATAAAAGTTTATCAGGCTGAAGATCACCTACCTACATACATTTAAATTCTGACCTGTAATAAAATGCATATTCATTTCATTTCATTTATTTATAAAGCACAAATAAACACAACAAAAGTTGACCACTGTGCTGTACAGAGAAAAGAATAGAATAAAAGACACAGTAATAATAAAAAGACATCACTAAATTTAAGAAACCAAGAGTTATAATGAATGAAATGCAAGGGTAAGAAAATAAGACTGTAACTTTGATTTAAAATCATATACGGATGATGCAGATCTCACAGATTAAAGGAAGACTGTTCCATAACTTAGGACCGGCCACTGCAAACGCACGGTCACCTCTCAACTTCAATCTTGATCTTGGATAAGACAGAGTAATACTGTCTGAGGATCGCAAACATCTAACTGACTTATTCACGTTTAAAAGATCTGACAAATAGGAAGGTGCCAGACCATTTAAAGACTTAAAAACAAACAGCAAAATCTTAAATTTAACTCTATAACACACTGGCAACCAATTAAGAGACACTAAAATCGGAGTAATGTGTTCTCATTTACAAACCTCAGTTAAAAACCTGGCTGCGGCATTTTGGACCATCTGAAGCTGTGACATGGAGGATTGAGGTAATCCAATATACAATGAGTTACAATAGTCCAAGTGAGATAAAACAAAAGCATGTGTGACTCTTTCAAGATCTTTAAAAGACAGGAATGTTTTAACTTTTGACAAAAGTTTAAGATGAAAAAATCATGACTTAATTACTAAATTTATATGTTGGTTAAGGGAAGAATCAAAAAGAACGCCCAAATTTTTCACAGTTGGTTTGATATAAGAATTTAAATGACCACAATTAATATTTGGTTTTCCTTTTTCCACAGAGGGCCCAAAGACAATTGCTTCAGTCTTACCCTCATTTAAATGCAAAAAGTTCATAGACATCCAAGATCGTACATCAGTTAAACATGCAAGCAAGGTTTCTAGGCCTTGCTTGTCATTATGTTTTAAAGATAAATAGATTTGGGTGTCATCTGCATAAAAATGAAAAGACACTCCATGCTTCCTAAAAATTGAACCTAGTGGAAAAGGTTCTATTACTTAGATAAGATCTGAACCAGCTAAGGGCAGTTCCTTGGATGCCCACACACTTTTCAAGGCGTGATAAAAGAATACCACGATCAACTGTATCAAAAGCTGCGCATCTAAGAGCACTAAAATTGCTGAGTTCCCAGAGTCAACGAATAATAAAATGTAATTTAATACTCTTAGAAGTGCAGACTCAGTACTATAATTTTTCATAAATCCACACTGGAATTTTTCAAAAAATACTGTTTGTTGCCAAAAAGCTCTGTAACTGCATAAACACTAAATTTCAAATTTCAAATTTACCTTTTATTGCAAAAATCTTAGAGAGAGCTTCTAAGATTTTTGCAATAAAAGGTAAATTTGAAATTGGCCTAAAATGCGATAAGACAGTTGTGTCCAGATTTGGCTTTTTCAACAGAGGTTTCACCATAGCGTGTTTACAAAAAGCTGGAACAGACCCAGAAAGAAGGCTCTTATTTATAATTGCTAGAGTCCAGTCCCCAACACTGTCAAATACCAATTTAAAAAATTGGGTAGGAACAATATCAAGAGTAGAAGTAGTAGGCTGAATCCATTGAACCCAGCATAGTAATCGGCTCAAATGAATTTAAAAACCTAGTGGGACTCAAAAAATCTACAGGGTCATCAGTACAAGAAATCTTAAAAAGTCTTCACACACAGTTGAGGACTCCACTAAATAAATATTGCTTGTTGGATAAAAAATAGAATTCAACATATTAAATAGAGCCCCGGGGCTATTAGTGCTCTTGGAATTTAACTCGGAAAAATAGTCTGATTTGGCAGCTTTCACAGCTTTTTGATATATAATTAAAGACTACCGTAGAATTTCATAGGATACTTGAAGTTTATCCTTTTTCCACCTGCGTTCTGCTCTTCTGCAGGCTTGTCTTAGACTCAAGTATTGCTGTTTAGCCATATTGTACTATATTAATATATTTACATACTTTGTTTTGATGTTTGCATTACACATTACACAAAGCGTACAGCACAGTGTAATGTGGGAGGGAAAATTAAACATTTTGCAGAACTTTAGTAGGCTACTTAAAGGGATAGTTCACCCAAAAATGAAAATTTGATGTTTATCTGCTTACCCCCAGTGCATCCAAGATGTAGGTGACTTTGTTTCTTCAGTAGAACACAAATGATGATGCGCTTATACTTCAATGAGTGCGAGACATCACTGCCGTTGTCAGAGCACGATCAGACCTCA
This sequence comes from Mylopharyngodon piceus, assembly GCA_039654765.1. Taxonomy (NCBI): domain Eukaryota; kingdom Metazoa; phylum Chordata; class Actinopteri; order Cypriniformes; family Xenocyprididae; genus Mylopharyngodon; species Mylopharyngodon piceus. The sequence goes on from CM077456.1 coordinate 19,265,964, forward strand.
CTAAGCGAATGCTGAACGCAGTTGGACATAGTGGTGTTTTAGAGGTAAAAAATTATATAAATACTGTTCGGTTTCTCGCACAAACCGATCGTTTCGTGTCTTAGGACATCAATGTGTCGTCACGAGCCGCAGGGTTTAATTTGGATTTGTCTAAGCAAGTTTTATTTACTTTTATAGACAAAGTTCCCATTGACACGCATTATAAGGCTGACAGACGGCAACGGTTGGAGTTAAAAATCATCATTTGTGTTCTACTGAAGAAACAAAGTCACCTACATCTTGGATGCACTGGGGGTAAGCAGATAAACATCAAATTTTCATTTTTGGGTGAACTATCCCTTTAACTTTAGCTTTGGCTGACATTAACTTAATATTGTATTTTCCACATGCAGGCTTTTTTTAGGCTACTTGAGATCAAGCAGTAATTGGTGGAAAATCACAGTGGACCTTCTGTTGGATCCGTATTTTCAGTCCGTTTTTTCTAAGAATGTTCATATTTTTCAAAACAAAGATACACAGTAAACTCCATGGATACTTACAATGAAGATTCTTTTTCATTTACTCATCTTTTATTTAGCTTTTTACTTCCATTGTCATAGTTGCGTTCACAAACTGTGGACTGTATACAGATTCTTGCACCATATACTGTATATGCAATAATCCATACTTTTTCTTTTAGGGCTCATAAGCATTTCTTTATTGTGGAAATAAAAGTGACTGACAACTAAATCTGCAAAAACAACCCCTTTCTGCTATTATTATTATGGCTATTATGAGAAAACAGCTCTGTCCACTTCAGTAACAGAGCCATAATTATGAAAGAATATGTTATTGTGTAATGTAGGATACATTATGTATTATAATATGGCATACCCTGATGTCATTGCTCATCATATTAGTAATTATCCATTGTTGCTCAGAGAAATATTTTTCTTTTTCTTAGTTTTTTCACATAACAATATTATTTCTTTGTTGTGTTGTATTGCATTTTTCAGACAACCATTTTTATTTATTTTTAGTACAATGCAGATGTCACTTATGTAGGAAATCTGAACTCTAAAAAGTACTAAGTAACTCAAAAACGACTAAATTTGCTATAAGTGGATCTGAGCGCTGATACACTCAACTGTTATTGCATAGTCATTGGTCTTGTTCATTTTTTTTTTTTTTAGGAAATAATGTCATCTAGTGGTTTCAGAGATATTCTGCAGGATATTCTAGTCTGGTCACACATGAATGGAAAACCATGAAGGATAGAAGAAACAACAGCAACAATAGCATGCTCTTGGCTCTTCAGTCAGTATGGCATGCAGTGACCTTCCTCTTCATCTCTTCTGAGCAAATGAGAAGTGGATGCTGTCGTTTGAGAAGCAGATTAGCTACTGCTTTTTTCCCCCACTTGCCCTCAATTCATTAAATCCCACTAGAAACAACTATTCATTAAAACTATTCTCTCACTGATGCATTCAATCACTTATTTCTTTCTGCATTGTGTTTCATTATTTCTGACCCTGACCGGATCCACTTGACCACTTGATAGTCAATGTTCAAATTGTGGAGAAATGAAATGATGATCCTTTGTGTCTGACTGAACTATCAAAGCAGAAACTAGAACATTTAATAATGTTGTATCATTGTATTTAGTAATTACATTATTTTTTCATTTATCCATAATGATTCACTTGATGTCTGTTTTCTCTATCACTATTATCAGAGTTATTTAATTCAGTATTGGCATAATACTGAATTAAATAATCAAATATATATATATATATATATATATATATATATATTGCTTTTATAGTTGTCATCACATTGTCACTAGGTGGCATCAGCTACCCTTTGAAATATAAACATCACAAGGTGGATTATTAAATAGATGAGGTTATGGTATATTAGTGTAGTCAAAATAAAAATAGATGAATTTGTACAATTTAAATAATGTACAATGTTATGTATGTAGTTAATCAAGCACAAATGCATTGACAGAAATACTGCATCTGTCATGTAATAAACACAAATAGGACTTAATAATATGGGCAGGTCAGCCATATGCATCATTAATAATTACACTTTAATTTTCAGTAATAAGTGCACTTTCATTTTTCTGCATTAGTGGGCTGCCTATGGAAACTGCAGTCTTAAGTATCAAGCCCTCTGATTTGCTCACCATTATGATTATGCAGCCTCACATCAGTCGGAGCAGATGGACAATCAAGTGGGAGAGTACTAAATTAATTCACATATGCATGCCTGCACATATGCAGTCCCAAGCTGACTATATGAACATGTCACTGAGCTACTGCTTTCCACTAATTTAGATTCAATTTGCATAAAGAGCATGAATAGTTCATCAGTTGCAGCAGTGCTCCATTTCTCTTGCACTGCACACACATTCCTCTCCTTCAGTGTTTTCTTCCATATGCCTGCTGTGCATGGATGATGAGCTATTCAGTGGGTCAGATTGTGAGGTGTGAACATTTACATCTACTATATGTATAGAAGTAACCAGAGAGGAAGAATGAGCAGACACGGTACATAAATTCTCTGCAATTTACAATTGGAACATTACAAAGTCAACGTTTCAGTGGAGGACGTTATACACTCTAAAAAATGGTGGATTAAAAACAACCCAAGTTGGGTTAAATATGGACAAACTCAGCGGTTTGGTTAAAGATGTAATATTAGATGTAATATAAGTATATGGTGTCCCCAGAATGTGTCTGAAGTTTCAGCTCAAAATACCCCACAGATCATTTATTATAGCTTGTCAAATTTGCCCCTATTTGGGTGTGAGCAAAAACATGCAGTTTTTGTGTGTGTCCCTTTAAATGCAAATGAGCTGCATCTTGCAGTGCTTTCCAAAAGAGGAAACAACAAAGCTGGAGAATCTCATGCAGCCAAAATGACGATTGTCAGTAACGGTGTTCAGCCTTGTTCAAACCGGAGTCGGACACTGATGGAGAGACTCAGGAAGAAGTGCAACTGGATGTTTCTGAATGGTTAGTAGATAAATGTAGTTGCTGTGGAGTTGATTCAACTTAATCTTTTGTGCAAATGTATGACCTTAATTTGTGAAGCAGTTTATTTAACTCAACTATTGATTAAAAATTACAATATGGCTGGCTTAAATTGAACCTAAAATTCGTTGAAAAAAAAAATGGCTGGGTGAAAACAACCCAATTGCTGGGTTTGTCAATATTTAACCAGCATTTTTTAGAGATACAGACAAAGTATAAAGTAGACCGGATCATGTACATATAGAGGAAATTTTCATCTGTTTATCTTCAACAGCTTTGCAATAAAATAACAATATGGTGTTTCAGTAGTTCTCAGCAAAAGTGAAAAGATAATTATCTGATAAAACTCTGATTTCATTGTATTTAACAATAAAGACTTCTCAAAGTTCAAAAAACACACTTCTCTTTATGTTAAAGTGAGAATTTGCGTGGTGTCATAAATGCTGGGTTAAAAACAACCCAAGTTGGGTTGAAAATGGACAAACCCAGCAATTGGGTTGTTTTAACCCAACGAATGGGTTTTTTAACCAACCTGCTGGGTAGTTTTACTAAATTTACTATAATAGTTAACTCAACTATTGTTTAAAAATTATTGTATTGCTTGCTTAAAATGAACCGAAAGTATGTTGGAAATTAACATTTATTAATAAGTTTAATTAATAATAATTAAACTTGCTTATTAATAAACGTTCACCTTTTGATTATTATTGTTGCCTCTAGTAATTATGTGTCTGATTTTTAATTTCCAACCTATTTTGGGTTCATTTTAAGCCAGCCATATACTAATTTTTTAAACAATCATTGGATTAAATAAAACTGCCCAGCACATTGGGCAAACATTTAGCCCAACCGCTGGGTTTGTCCATTTTCAACCCAACTTGGGTTGTTTTTAACCCAGGATTTTTTTAGAGTAAGGTGATATTTACAGTCATCATTTCAACATAGCAACCATAAATTCTTGATATTTTTAGCCTTATAATGGAAGGTTTCAAATCATTTTTGCTTAGTATATGTCATAATAAAAGAGGAACATTCTCAAGATTATAATTTATCATAAAATAGCTGCACATATTTATTTATTTAATACGAATTATATTATTTTTTATGTATTTGAAGTTTTCACTTCTGTAGTCTAAACTACAGACTTATTTCAAATGCATCTATTTATTAAAATATAAAATAAATAAATATAATTTAAAATCCAATTTTACATGTATCAAATTTAAAATGTATCAAAGAAAAGCATTTTAGTGAAATTTAACTGGTTCATTGTCTTTAGTAATGTACATTGCAGCTATCAGAGAAAGATAATAGGAGAGGTAAAGAAAAACAAAAGAACAAAGGCAGTTAATCCACAGAATTTATTGTTTTATCATCTTTACATGGAAATAAACTGTCAACAGCAAGGTCAGCTGCCACCACTCAAAGCACAAACCATCAGAACTCTCTGTGTCAGATTAGAATTACTGCAAATAAGCAAGTGTAAAAATTAGGCCATGGATTTGTGTGTACCATTTCTCTTGGACCATATTACAGAGGAGCTCAGTCGGTATTGATAATCCACAGTGTCTTTAGATTGTAATCTGTTGTTGGAATTAAGGACACTGGAAAGGACTCTTACACAGGAATAAGACCAAAAATGAACTTATGTCATTAAGTCTACTAGATTTAATATTGTAGTTGTTCATTTGGGTGATGTCCATTTGGTCTCGCCAGGGTGCAACAACAAAAAGAGCTTAGATGTCTCCTTTTGTTGTTTAAACCACATGCACCAAAAGAGAGGGGTCATGTGAAGATTGAATATGGAACATTAATCTCTAATCTTAATGTTAGTTTTGTAATATTAGCAAAACACTTTAAAATAATTGTTTTGGGGGTTTTTTAACCGCTGATCATCTGGATTTTAGTGATAAAAATGTATTTTTTAATAAAATAAAGCATCTGATTACATGCTAATGTTGATCCTAAATACAGACAGGAATTGTTTGTTGTGAATTTGGGAGAAGAGCGAAAGAACAGACAATTCAATAGCAAAAAATAATAATACATAATACGAAAACATTAAAAATTAATGTCAACAATGCAAAAACATGGCCTTTTTTTACACAAAAATAACAGTATCTTTACTGAGAGCTTTTCAATGTGCAAACCGACAGCATTGTGACTCCTTTGTCCTTGAGAAAAGGTGGAGAGGAAGAAAGATGTAAGAGGGAGACTGACAATAACATTTCAATTACTGCTTGGCAAAGAACATGGCAACAGCCCATCACAGGTGCAGTTTTCATGATCTAAATGAAAAGCAGAGCTTGGAAGCACAAGACTCACAGAGATAAAGTTTGTAAAATTTTGTATCATGTTATCGATTGTACTGAAAAATGACCTCAGAGGACTTCATTAATATTACAGGCTATTGCCGTGTTCGTCTTGTTGCTACCCAGCTAATAGGAAACATTCTCAGAAATTTCTGGCAAGGTTCAACATTCTTCTACTAACGTTAATAGAATGTTTGTTTGAAGTTATCTGGCCTTTAATAACGTTCTCAAAACATTAGCACATGACATTCTATAACATTTTTTAAATTACTACTTGTTTGTTCAAAAAACATTCAAAAGTATCCTATAATGTTTGCAAAATTATCAAAAGGAATGTTTCCTTAACATAAACATATAACCAAGAAAAAAGGTTTTTAAAGCATTTTAAAAGCTGGATGTTTTGAACATTCAGAAAACATTCAGAAATAACGTTTTTAACTTAATATGAACATTAGCAAAACGTTCTTATAACATATTTTGTTATCTGGGTATGCTGATGTTTTGTACATTATTTGTACTATTATTTGTACTACTATTGTACTATTTTTCTTAGCGGAAGCTGTAAACTGATAAAATAAGTTCATATCAAATCAATATTTAATGTACATGTACAACTCGAATTCCGGAAATGTTGGGACGTTTTTTAAATTTGAATAAAATGAAAACTAAAAGACTTTCAAATCACATGAGCCAATATTTTATTCACAATAGAACATAGATAACATAAATGTTTAAAGGGAGAAATTTTACACTTTTATCCACTAAATGAGCTAATTTCAAATTTGATGCCTGCTACAGGTCTCAAAAAAGTTGGCACGGGGGCAACAGATTTTGACATTTTGAAAAGATTCAGATGGGAGAACGTCTAGCAACTAATTAAGTTAATTGATATCAGGTCTGTAACATGATTAGCTATAAAAGGGATGTCTTAGAGAGGCAGAGTCTCACAGAAGTAAAGATTGGCAGAGCTGTGAAATAGTGCGTAAAAAGATTGTGGAATACTTTAAAAATAATATTCCTCAACGTCAAATTGCAAAGGCTTTGCAAATCTCATCATCTATAGTCAGAGATGGGCACAAATACATCAAAAAGTATTTAGTTACAAATTACAAATACTTACTCATCAAATGTATTTAAATAAAATACAAAATACTGCTGTGAAAAAATGTATTTAATTAAAATACAAGTAATTTGTAATTTGAAAATACAAAAATACAAAGAAAATTTACACACAATCATTTGAAGTGTGAGAGTAACAGTGGAGTTAGATACACATAAGAGTTGCTCTCAGTTGCTAATATCCAAAGCATTTAAAAGCACTAACAACTATTTAACACTAGCATTCAAGTAAGAAATAATACAGAAAGTGAATAATGAAATGTAAAAACACTTCACAGCCCTCACTGTATGAATTAAATATAGATTGATGATCCTGATGATAAAGATACAAAAGTTATTCAGTCAGGAGCAGTGAGTGATTTTCTCTTTTTCTTTTGTTGCATGATTAACATTAATGACAGACAGCAGCAGGTTTATTAGGCTGCTGTCACTTTAAGAACACACAGACCGAAAATACTGACACACATCCAGCTTTCACCCAAATGGTTACATTAATTTAAGACACGAACGACTGTGTTTTCAACAGCAATTAATCAGAACGTTATATTTTATTACTTGACCCACCCATCCGCGGATATAACTGTGATCCGCGTATCACTAGACAGCGCACGTCATGCTTTAGCTAGCAAGTCAATTCACAAGTTCTAGCTATTTGTGCTAATCTTCTGTCCTATAATGACATTCAGTGAATATTTCCTGATAGTATATTTTACTAGATACTTTACCCTTTAAAGCAGATTGACTGAGCACAAAAGCAGCTTCTGACCTTGTTCACAATGAGCACGCTGTAATGGATCCAACAGGATGCGTCACGTGATTTGCTTGCATCTAGCCAAAAAACTGTGATGGGCTATTTGGTAGTCCTATTAAAGGCAGGGTAGGTGATTTGTTCCAGAAACATTTTTTTGTTATGCTGGTCTCTTCACATCCTGATAGCATCCTGATAGCAGTTAAGTGGTCTAAAAATGTATATATATATATATATCGTCTGTGGAAGGTGTAGGACAATAAAATGTTCGTCCAATCATTGTATTCGGTCCGAATGCAATGATACAATGTTTTCATAACTCAGACATCACGTCATCAGCACATTCCATGCTATGCAGAGTTAGGTGCCGTTCACACAGAACGCATCTTTGCATTTAAAAACGTGAGACGTGGCGCTCAGGATTGGTTTTAAAAAAAATTCAGCACAGGTCTCAAGACGTGCTTTTGAGACGTGATGCAATAACTGAAATAACAGAAATAGCCAAACAGCAGAATAGATAGCTACTATTTTAGACATGGAAAAAAGAAAGAAAGAAAATAATTGCACTGTCTATCCGGACACAGCCACTATGAGTGCCTCCTTCGCCATGTAGCCTTCAAATAAAACAGTTGCCATGCCAACTTGCTACTGTAAACAAAAGCTTCCAATGCTTGCCCCGCCTCTGGGGTCATCTGATTGGTCCACTGTTATGGAACTGACATTGGATGAACGGCGCTGCGTGTAAAAGTTGAAATTCTTTTAACTTTACAAGGTGTCTTAAAAACGCGGTGCTCATGTGCGAGACGGCACAAAAGACACAAGTCCAACAGTCATACACGTCTATCTAGCGCGTTTACATAGAAAAACAATGGAAAAGTAACGTCGTTATGAGCTTATGCTGCCTTCACGCCATAACTACTTTTCCTCCCTGCTGTACGCGTTCATGTGTTTTGGAGGAGGCGTGGTTTTGGAGAGCACTCTGAAAGGAGGGTGGGATCTTATGCTTTCAAAGCTCAGAAAATGACCTTCCCTACCTTTAAACCCGGTGATGAAAGTTATTGTATGCAAGAATAAAATAACATATTTGAATGTATTTTAAGTATTTTAAATACAAAATATTTTCTCTCAAAGTATTTAATTACAAATTACATTTAACTTTATTTTTGTTAAGGAAAATATAAATTACAAAATACTCAAAAGTAATTAAATACGTATTTTAAATACATTTAATTAAAATACTGCCCATCTCTGTCTACAGTGCATAACATCATCAAAAGATTCAGAGAAACTGGAGAAATCTCTGTGCGTAAGGGACAAGGCCGAAGACCTTTATTGGATGCCCGTGGTCTTCGGGCCCTCAGACGACACTGCATCACTCATCGGCATGATTGTGTTATGACATTGCTAAATGGGCCCAGGAATACTTCCAGAAACCACTGTCGGTAAACACAATCCACCGTGCCATCTGCAGATGCCAACTAAAACTCTATCATGCAAAAAGGAAGCCATATGTGAACATGGTCCAGAAGCGCCATCGTGTCCTGTGGGCCAAAGCTCATTTAAAATGGACTGTTTCAAAGTAGAAAAGTGTTCTATGGTCAGACGAGTCCAAATTTGATGGACGCCGTGTCCTCCGGGCTAAAGAGGAGGGAGACCTTCCAGCGTGTCATCAGCGTTCATTTCAAAAGCCAGCATCTCTGATGGCATGGGGGTGCATAAGTGCATACGGTATGGGCAGCTTGCAAGTTTTGGAAGGCACTATGAATGCTGAAAGGTATATAAAGGTTTTAGAGCAACATATGCTCCCCTCCAGACAACGTCTATTTCAGGGAAGGCCTTGTGTATTTCAGCAGGACAATGCAAAACCACATATTACAGCTATTACAACAGCATGGCTTCATCGTAGAAGAGTTCGGGTGCTGAATTGGCCTGCCTGCAGTCCAGATCTTTCACCTATAGAGAACATTTGGCGCATCATTAAACGAAAAATACGTCAAAGACGACCACGAACTCTTCAGCAGCTGGAAACCTATATCAGGCAAGAATGGGACCAAATTCCAACACCAAAACTCCAGAAACTCATAACCTCGATGCACAGATGTTTTCAAACTGTTTTTAAAAGAAGAGGAGATGCTACACCGTGGTAAACATGCCCCCGTCCCAACTATTTTGAGACCTGTAGCAGGCATCAAATTTGAAATGAGGTCATTTTGTGCATAAAATTGTAAAATTTCTTAGTTTAAACATTTGTTATGTTATCTATGTTCTATTGTGAATAAAATATTGGCTCATGTGATTTGAAAGTCTTTTAGTTTTCATTTTATTCAAATTTAAAAAACGTCCCAACATTTCCGAAATTCGGGTTGTATTTATTTATATGAGGTAATCAGCAAAATAATGTACAGTCAGCCAGTTATTATCACAAAATAAGCTGTACTTTATCCTTTACATACATTTCAATTTGTACTTCATTTACCCATCCATTAAAAAAATGTAAAAATAGACATGTAGATAAATTATGTTTTCTTTGCTTTATATGGGGTAATATGTTTTATTACCTAAAAAGAAACCAAGTTCATTTCTGCAACATACAGTAAAAACTAATGTATATGATGAACCCAGATAAATAAACTCTATTATTTGTTTAAAATTTTTTTTAGTTTACATGGCTGCTGAATGGGATGAGGACATAGAATGATGGTCCATGTAAAACTGGAATGATAGCATTTCTTTATTATTCATATTTCAGCTGCTTAAGACTGCAAACCACTAGCTTTCTCCTGTTTGCTTCAACCAGTTTCTTCATGTGTTTCCCTGTTTGTATGATCTCCTGAGACAGTAGATGTTTTTTAAAGAGTGATGACAGTAAACTGTGACTCACTTGGTTTGCCTCACACATCGCCACTTTCATGGCAGCTGTTGTTGTTATTGTTTTGGACAACACAGTCCAAATACACTGTCTGGAATTTGAAAAGAGGGCAGCATTGTTGTGGCACTTAATTTGCTCTGGATACCTCACCTGTGGTTGGCAATTTGGCAGGCAGTCTGACAATTCGGTAGTTGGTGTTCATCCATTTCTTCCTCTGTCATTCACGACTCCATTCAAATCAACAACACGCTGCCATTCTGTACATAACCTTCATACTTGTTTCATATCTGACATGTTTCAAATGGTCAGAGAATCAAGAAGAGTGGCATTTTTATAGCTTATTCCAGTGAATCTTACCTGGTAGGTCGCAACCCAAAAATGTGTTGCAGCAGGTCTGTTCTGATAAAATGCAGCTAATTAAGATAGCAACAAAAAATATTTTTTTGTGCAGTGAATTATTGGCTGCCGAGAGCATGAAACAATTAAAAATTCATTGGACGTTTAGAAACCGTTTAGAAATTTTTTGAAAAAATTTCAGCCTATATCATGTTAATAATTTTGTATACCATTGGGCTTATACAGTTTGCAGTCATATTAATTACGATGTTTGATTTTAAAAGGCACAATATGTAAGATTTTTTTTATTAAAATATCCCAAAACCACTAGAACAATGTTATATTTTTTGTTGACTTGTGTACTTACTTTATCCCAAATGTTTCCAAGAATGTTTAAAATGTCGGCCAATACTGAGCCGACGTTCGGATGTAAACACGGAAGTGCTGAACTGCGTTCACTGCGTCAAATGCGTACGAATCTGACAGGGTAGAGAAGAAATGGTTGAACTGTTGATAAAAAAAAAACCTCTTGGATTTCCTCAGAAATATCTTAATTTGTGTTCCGAAGATGAACGAAGGTCTTATGTGTTTGGACGACATGAGGGTGAGTAATTAATGACAGAAATTTCATTTTTGGGTGAACCCTTGAAATCCAGAGAAATAAGCAATTTTAACCAGGACACGAATCGTGTCCGTGCGTCGCCTATCAATGACATCATTACCCTCGATTTCCAGTTTTATTCTGTAAAAACCATGGAAACACCAAAGACGCTTTAATATATTATGTGTTTTATTAGACAGGTGAGCAACCATTTGGATACATTCATAGACAGAAAACTAATGTTATATAGCTCAACACAGTAAGTCTTATTGTTTAAATCTCATTTTCTTGATTTACCGCGAGTACCATGTTTTACTATGCCTAATATCAATCTAGCTTACTGCAGTGTGCAACAAGAATCTCATAGTAGCCACCGAGTGAACGCAGAGTAGCACTATAACAACTTTCCACACACAAATGTATCTAATATGATAAAACAGCGCTGCTTTACCCCACATATACGCATGACCAGAAGAAGCGGAAGCGGTCATCTGTGGCATAATAAAAGCTCTGCTGCTTTCAAGCCGTGTGTCGCGCTTGTCTCTCATTAGTAATTGTTCATCTATGAATATGATTTATTCCCAAATCCTGTCGGATTCTTTTCCACCGGCTGTAGACGTGAAGACAACACCTCCCATGATTCCACAAAATCAAGCCTTCTCAAGCTAGGGCTGCACGATAATGGTTAAACTGATAATCACGATTATTTTGCTCAAAATCATAATCACAATTATTTATGTCCTTCATGACATTCTAAAATGCTTAACGTGAAAAACGCTTAACGTGGCTTAATGTACTGAGTATTTACTTAAGTATTTTTCTGTATAGTATGCTTTATTAGTATAGTGTTTACTAAGTTTGGTCTTTTAATGTCACTGTCTTAGTACATTAAGCCACGTTAAGCATTTTCTTTATGGGAGGAAAATGCTTAATTAAACATGTCGCGTTCATATTCTGGGCTCATCTGCTTTTCCGTACATAGTATGCTTCATTAGTATGGTGTTCACTAAGTTTGGTTTGTTAATAACACTGTCTTAGTAAATTAAGCCACGTTAAACTTTTTCACGTTAAGCGTTTTCATGTTAGGCCTAAGCATTTTAGAACGTCCCAGTGGCGATATATGATCAACTGATTAACATTATGAAAACTGGTAAAACCTTTAGGAACTTCAAAAGATAAAACGGCGAAACTCCTAATATTATTTCCAATAATTCCAAATTATGTTCATTTTCCCGATTGAATTGTCACATAGGTTGCAAAAGTGCATTCTGCAAACAGTAAGGTGGAGATCGTGTTGCATTTGTTGAAATTCATCGCTGAAGGTTTGATCATGGCAGATTTTGTCACACAAATAGTACAAGTGGCTTGTGAAGAAACAAAGACTGGCTGTATGACACTTTCACTTAAGCAGAATTTCGCTGTGGAGATCGCTAAATTCCAGCGCACGTTTGTTTTCAGATCATCAGCGCTTCTTCCGCATTTAGAGGGAGCGCGTGCACAGAGTTGCCAGATTGCACAGATTAAGTAAAACACCGGCAAGAAAGTATATCCTTTAATAAAAAGCTCTATTTGGGGGATTTAAGCTCTTTGCATCTGGCAACCACAAGCATTTCCCAAAGAAAAAACACGTTTTCAGGATAAATAACGAGCGGGCCAATATCATGACGATTATTTGTAATCAATCGAGAGATATCGTTATCGCGATTAAAATACGATTAATCGTGCAGCCCAATCTCAAGCTACGCCTTTGTTTTGAATAAGCGACCTCTAGTGGCGAAAAATTACACATTGTGCCTTTAAGTGTATTATTTGTCATTTTTGTATGGTAAACAATTTTGGTATTGTGTTGGGTCGACCACTTGATATTCAATGTAAAACATGGGTCTGGAAGCAAAACCAGTTAAGAACCACTGCATTATATTCTATATAGCCATAAAAAATTTCAGCACAACCGTTTATATACAGTGCAGTGGAAAAGCCTGGCAATAGCTTTAGGGCCATATTTGTTTTGACATATATTAAAAACAACGCAAGTCAGCATCACTATGCCAATCTAGCTGGAGGTTACCTCATTCAGGTCTAATGCATTTGGATGTTTAGAGCGAGAAGCTACTTACCCTAAGTGCACATCGCATTATGAGCAACACACTGAAGTCAACCTGCAGACAGCATATATTAAAAGAAGCTTTTAATTTGGATTTTGAGGCCTGTATGAATTATTTACCATCAGTCATTAGCATTACAGTGGCTCCAGTCTTGTATATACCATGATACAATAGCATGACGACACTTACAGACATTATACAAACTATACTTTGTGGAATCAGTGTTCAAGGGTGGCCATAACATGTTAACATTCCCTAAAACATTCCCTATTGCTCTTGGGTATGCCATTAACAGCTTAATTGTAACTAAATGTGGATACTCTATTGTAGCTCTATTAATTGATACCTATGTAAAAATGTCATTGATTATTACATGTGCTTACTCAAAGCAACTTAAAAAACCTGTCCTTAACAGTCGAAGTGCAATATCATTTCTGTTCAAAACATTGCCGGCCTAGCCTACTATAGCCTACACACTGTACCCAGCAATGTTGGGGAAAGTTACTTTTAAAAGTAATGCATTACAATATTGTGTTACTCCCTAAAAAAGTAACTAATTGCATTACTTAGTTACTTTTTATGAAAAGTAATGCGTTACATTACTTTTACATTACTTTTTCTCACCTGGGCTTGCTTGTTTGTTTTTTAATAACAACAAAAAAGTTCTATTTTTGGAAACTGTCAAGGCCCTTTCACATCAAAAGAATAAAAATGAATAAATGAATAAAGCCTCAGGCTGAAGGAAACGCATATTTACGCCAGTACAGTAGAGGGCGCAGCTCAAACAAACCTTTCAGCTGTGCTGCCATTCTGAATTAAAGAAGAATAGGATACAGGAGAAGGAAGTTCAACACTCTTATTTCTAAATTTAATCTAAATTGAAGGTCAGCAGCAAAGGCATTGGTTAATAAAGTGAGATTAAATACATAAAGTATATTTGTGTAATTTAATATAGTTAATTATTACAGGTTTACGTAAAGTTCTGAGATTGCTTTTCGCTGTTTTTATTCATTTTGAGGAATACTGAATGTTTTTCTGCACGTTTAGTCACGTTTAGTCTAGAACTACAATAACCATCATGTTCACACAGCGCACACAAAACGCCTCTGCACTTTATTTCTCTCAACATACGGACAGGAGAGCTGTCAGTCGATAAATGTGAAAAAGTAACTTGCATTACTCATTTGAAAAAGTAACTTCGATATTTTGTTGTAAATTAAAAAAGTAATGCATTACTTTACTAGTTACTTGAAAAAGTAATCTGATTACGTAACTCAAGTTACTTGTAATGCGTTTACCCCCAACACTGGTACCCAGCACCAAGAATACATCTAGTGTATAAAAGTACGATGTTTAACAGCTAAAAAAAGAAGGGAAAAAAAAACAAAACAGGCTACTCACATACTTGTGCTATTTGTGTTGCAGCTGAAACAAGCACAATCCACCTTATTTTTCAATGCATAAGAAGGCTAGCCTATTTCCTGTGAATGTGTGACTTCTGATTTATTAGCCGCTATAAATAGCTAGAAGAATAACAAAGTGCAGTAAACAGTAAAATTATTTGCACAACACAACAGTGAGTTGATGATTATGATAATAAATTAAAATAATATAACAAATACAAGTTTGTAAAACAGCTGTTTTGTAGCTACAGCAAAAACAAGCTACAGCAAGATAAAATGTCTGTGCCTGCTCTTGTGTTAAAATATAAGATGGATAACAATTGATTTATCATATTGATTGTGTCAAATTTTAATAGATTTACTCTGTTTTTCTTAATTTTGAAACCCTATATAGGCCTATGTTAATGACTGCCTGCCTGATCAATTAATGAACTAATGAGGTGGTCATACATGGTTATTTCCACAATTCAGTGCCTTTTCAGCTTTGAGACGTTTGACAATTTTTTTTTCATCAAAGAGTTAAAATGTTGAAATTTATTTATAAATCCCATTATTTCTATTGGTTAAGGGCCAGTTATATGACAATGTGCTCTATTGTAAGCATATAAAGATTATAAAGACTAAACCTCTGCAGAAAAACTACTAAGCACTGTTAAATGAACAGCAAGAGTTTCGCTTTTAACGTTTCCTCACTGCGCACTATCGGCTGCAGTGGGGCGCGCAAGATGGCGACCGAAAACAGAACGCGCACTATCGGCTGCAGCGGGGCGCGCAAGATGGCGACCGTTAAGGAGGTAGTTTTGAGAAGCTGAGGATAAAAGTTTGTTCCTTCACCTCATATCGTTCTTTTTTGTTTAATAAACTGTCCAATCGGACGTCTAAATGTAAGATCTTATTTTTTAACAAACAAATAACCCAGATAGTTGCTGTAAATTGCATTTAAACATTGTATCTGACCCAGAGAGACTGCATCGAATGGCGGAAAAACGAAAAGAGAGGGAGAGTAAAGGCAAGGAAAAAAGCCTAATAAAGCCGCTGACAAAGATGAAGAACAAAGACGATGAAGTGCACATTTGTGGCACTGACATTCAAACAAGCACGCATATGTAGTGCAAGGCGCCGGCGGCGCTACAGTTCCTTTACCGGATTCAGCCCCCTGTACCCCTGATCCGAAGAAAAGTAGAGGTGAAACGTCCCTGTCTGAAATTCAAGAAAACATTATGCGACGCATAAATGAAAGAGTCAACGGATTAGAGGAGCTCTTAAGGGTAAATACGGTGAGCATTGAAGCTTTAAAGAAAACGTCTCGGTTACGTATGTAACCCTCGTTCCCTGAAGGAGGGAACGGAGACGTACGTCAGTAGTGACCGACAAATTGGGATATCGCTAAAGAGCCCTATCAGCTTCGAGTGAACTACAACAGGCCAATGGAGTTGGTGTGCGATATTTGCATAATGCGCACCGCCCCCGCCAGGTGGTATAAATAGGGGAGCAGATGCCATCGCACTCTGTTTTTCGCTGAGGAGACAATCTAGTCCGCACTACAGCGAGGGTACAGCAACTGTGGCGACGGGACTTACGTCTCCGTTCCCTCCTTCAGGGAACGAGGGTTACATACGTAACCGAGACGTTCCCTTTCAGTCAGTCACGTTCGACGTACGTCAGTAGTGACCGACGAATTGGGATCCCAAATAAAGCGCCACAGTATGAACCCCTTCCAGTGCCCAGCGCAAGCTCTAGCCACCCGGCGCACCAGTGGGACGGGGAAGGGGGCGAGCTTACGCCGAGAGAGTCTACTGCTGTTCCGAAATACCCACTAAGTAAACTAGACTACACTGGGGAAGCGAACCCGTAGGGGACGCTGCGGAGACCACTACCCACCCGTAGGGGAGGAATTTACGTGGAGAGTACACATATGGACTGGCCGTGGGCAGTACGCATATGGAGTCCCTGGGATGGCTCCACCTGGGTAGGGGGAGACTCATCTGACAGGTGACAGCAGAGCTGGCTCTGCTAAGGGAAAGACACGGGCTCGCCGTAGGGAGTTGACCGTGGACAAATACACACATGGAACCACTCACGTGGAGGGGTCACGACATGTGGAACCCAGCCAAACGTCAACGTCGGAGACGGAGGTTTGGCCTGGCATCAGACACTCCGCAATGTCCGAGCCGAAGGGGGAGGCGGAGGAACTCGACAGGGTTCGCCAAGCGGGGAACTCGACTGGAGTAAAAGGATGCACGTATCCGGCCCAGGGGGTGGGAGTGGCATTGCAAGCCGACACTAGAACGGGCTCTTCGCGTCTACCTGCTGGTGGAAGCGAGTACACGGGAAGATACCGGTTCTACACGAAGGCTATAGAATCTAACGAACGTGTTAGGTGTCGCCCAGCCCGCAGCTCTACAGATATCTGTCAGCGAGGCGCCGTGCGCCAGCGCCCAGGAAGAGGCCACTCCTCTGGTGGAGTGGGCTCTCAACCCGAGCGGGCAAGGCACGCCCTGGGATTCATACGCCAGGGCGATGGCGTCCACTATCCAGTGGGCCATCCTCTGCTTGGAGACAGCCTTTCCCCTTCTGCTGGCCTCCGTAACAGACAAAGAGCTGATCTGAGGTCCTGAAGCTTCGCGTTCTGTCCACATACAGGCGCAGAGCGTGGACGGGACAGAGCAAAGCTAGGGCTGGGTCTGCCTCCTCCGAAGGCAGCGCTTGCAGGTTCACTACCTGATCTCGAAAGGGAGTGGTAGGAACCTTGGGCACATATCCAGGCCGGGGTCTCAGGATAACGTGAGAGTCACCGGGCCCGAATTCCAGGCATGATTCGGCAACCGAAAATACGTGCAGGTCCCCTACCCTCTTGAGCTAGGCCAATGCAACCAGGAGGATGGTCTTTAGGGACAGTACTTTTAACTCAGCTGATTGCAAAGGCTCGAAGGGACGACCCCGGAGAGATGTAAGAACCAGGGTCAGATCCCAAGAGGGTACAGAGGGGGACCGGGGAGGATTCAGTCTCTTCGCCCCCCTTAAGAACCTGACGATCAGATCGTGCTTCCCTAGCGATTTACCATCAACTGCATAATGATGTGCGGCGATAGCGGCAACATACACCTTGAGGGTGGAGGGAGACAGCCTTCGCTCCAGGCCTTCTTGCAGAAAGGAAAGCACGGCTCTGACCGAACATGATCGGGGGTCCTCTCGGTGAGAGGAGCACCATTCGACGAACAGGTTCCACTTCAACGCATAGAGGTTCCTCATAGAAGGAGCTCTAGCGGAAGTCTGCGACCGCTTGCGGGAGATCACTCAGAACCTCCGCGTCCCGTCCAGGGACCACACATGGAGTTTCCACAGGTCGGGACGCGGGTGCCAGAGGGTGCCCCGTCTCTGAGTCAGGAGGTCCTTCCTCAGAGGAATGGGCCAGGGAGGTGCTGTCGCGAGGAGCGTGAGGTCCGAGAACCAGGTCCGAGTGGGCCAGTATGGAGCCACTAACAAGACCTGCTTCTCGTCCTCCCTGACTTTGCACAGGAGCTGTGCGAGAAGGCTCTGTTCCTTGAACGGAACAATAGCCGCCTCTGCAACCTTCGTGAAGACGCGGGGCGACAGGGCCAGCCCGAAGGGTAGGACTTTGTACTGATATGCCCGACCCTCGAACGCAAACCGTAGGAAGGGTCTGTGACGAGGCAGAATCGAGACATGAAAGTACGCGTCCTTCAGGTCGATTGCTGCAAACCAATCCTGGGGACGGATGCATTCGAAAATGCGTTTCTGCGTAAGCATCTTGAACGGCAGCCTGTGAAGGGACCGGTTCAGGACACACAGATCCAGGATTGGCCGTAGCCCACCGCCCTTCTTCGGTACAATGAAGTAGGGGCTGTAGAACCCTGACTTCATATCGGCTGGAGGGACCGGCTCGATTGCATCCTTCACCAGGAGGACAGCAATCTCCGCCCGGAGAACAGGTGCATTGTCCAGTGACACCTGAGTGTAGTGGACACCCCTGAAGACTGGGGGACGCCGGGCGAACTGAATCGCATAGCCGAGTCTGATAGTGTGAATGAGCCAGCGGGACGGGCTGGGGAGCGCTATCCAGGCTTCCAGACACCGAGCCAGCGGGACCAAAGGCACCACAGACGCACCGGGGGTGGGGCAGCGAAGCAGAGTGCTGGGACCTGACTCGGACGGCGTAGCGGCCCGAAGTGGGGTCAGACTCTGCGAGGTGACAGTGTGAATGGGAGATGGCTGGGGGGCGGCCTCAACCATCACACTGGGACCTGCTGGCGAAGTGAGAGTGGGCTGCGAGTGGCAAGGCGGGGCCTCGCGCACTGACAGCCGCGCTCTCTTGTGACCTGGAGGATTGGGAAACTGCTCTTTTTGTGACAAAGTGGGTACCGCTGGACTCCGGAGAGCCAGCGGCGGGACAGACAAATTCACAAATTCCCCCCGGCCCTCCTCCGGGGGTGGGAGAGACGATGGAGTCCTCTCCCGAAGAGCAGAAACCTTCCCCTCCAGGTCGCCCGTCTCAGGGTCGCGACTTCCTCGACCTCTCGCCACCTGGCTTGGCCTGAGCGGGCTGGGCGCCGCGTCCGCGACCGGCTCCCTGCTGTTTGGCGGGTGTTGGCTGCTGCTTCGCCGACTTAGCAGGGGCGGAGGACGACGCAGGCGGGTGCCCTCGGTGACAAGCGCCCTCGGCGACGAGTGGGCTGAGGCTGTGCGGCCGGCGGCGGAACGTGTTTGATTGCCTCAGCCTGCTTCTGGGTGGCAGAGAACTGCTGGGCAAAGCTCTCTACCGCGTAGCCGAAAAGGCCAACCTGTGATATGGGGGAGTCCAGGAACCGATACTTGTCGGTATCCCTCATATCAGCCAGGGTCAGCCAAAGGTGGCGCTGCTGGACCACAAGCGTGGCCATCGCTTGACCAACAGAACGTGCCGTCACCTTAGTCGCCCGGAGGGCGAGGTCCGTGGCGGCACGCAGCTCCCCAAGCAGCTGCTGGTCAAGACCTCCCTGGTGCATGTCCATTAACGCTTTTGCCTGATGAACTTGCAAAAGGGCCATGGCATGTAGGGCGGAGGCAGCCTGTCCGCAGTCTCTGTAAGCTTTCTCCGTCAGTCCTGACGAGAATTTACAGGCCCGGGATGGGAGACGCGGCTCACCGCGCCAGCCGGCGGCCGTTGGACACAGCTGCATCGCAACGGACCGCTCGACCGGGGGAATCCGCGTGTATCCCCTAGCCTCTCCGCCATCCAGGTTGGTGAAGGCGGACGAGGGACCGGGTCTCGCAGGAACGCTATAGGGCATCCGCCAGGACCTGGTCACCTCATCATGCACCTCCGGGAAGAAAACATCGGGGCGGGGCGCTGGGGACCAGCGCGGGCCGCCCCGAGGTACCAATCATCGAGCCGAGAAGGCTCGGGACACGGTGGAGGATTCCAGACAAGCCCAACCTTCTCGGCAGCCCGGGAAAGCATAGCCGTCAACTCAGGATCGGGCTCGGACAACGCTACTGTCCCAGAGGGAGGTAACGCAGCCGAGTCCTCGTCTCCTGAGGACTCTTGCTCACCTTCCGATGCCGCGATCGACATGCGGTCATCCGCGGGTGCGCCGAAGGAAACGGCTGGTCGCTCCGTAGAGGGACCAGCACGCTCGATCGGCAACACCACCGGTTGCAGTGAGGTAGAGGGGACAGGGGCCCGCGGAGCGGTGCTCGGCGGGGAAGCCCTGACCGTGATCCTCAGATCACCCTGCCTACACGCCGACGCACCGTCACCCCGGCCAAAGCCAGAGAAAACGGCGGAACGGGGCATAGGGGAGGGGACCCCCGCTCCCTGAGAACCAAGGAACGAGAGTCTCGATCTCAACACTGCAATAGTCATGTTCCCACAGTGAGAACATGAACTATCCACAAAAGCTGCTTCAGCGTGCTGAACGCCCAGGCACGTGATGCAGCGATTGTGGCCGTCAGCGGGGACCAATGAACGACCGCATCCAGTAACGCACAGACGAAATGACATCTTGAAAAAGACGCAGGGTTCGTCTGTGAAGCTCTTTTAGAAGAGGAAGATTCAGCTCTCTTGTGCTGAAGCACACAGGGAGTGTCACGATGTGTTCGGGTACACCACTCCCCGAACACAACGGAGGAACCGGCCCAAATCGCAACAGACAAAAGCTGGTTTTGGAAATTGTGCTGTAACAACAGCAGTTGAGAGCTTTCAAGCTCAGGCTCCTCGGGAAGCTCGCGACCTCGCTGAAGTGCCTTCACACCAACACAAGACGCTATCTTCTCTTCACACAGGCTTGAAGAATTCACTCTTAGAAGTCTGAAAGCTGGAACACAACTAGATGGCTCCGAAGCAAAAGACAGAGTGCGATGGCATCTGCTCCCCTATTTATACCACCTGGCGGGGGCGGTGCGCATTATGCAAATATCGCACGCCAACTCCATTGGCCTGTTGTAGTTCACTCGAAGCTGATAGGGCTCTCTGGTGATATCCCAATTCGTCGGTCACTACTGACGTACGTCGAACGTGACCGACTGAAAGGGAACGACGGAATTCCTCTTCAACGAAGTAAAAGATGTCAAAGATGACATGAAACATTTGAAAAAGGACATGAAGGTGATGCATGAAGTCAGCGATGCACATGGTAAGAAAATGTCCGAGATCGATTCTAGGCTTAACAAGGTAGAACGGTACAAAAGAAGTTGGAATTTGAGATTGTACGGTCTGGCGGAGCAGTCGGGTGAAGACGTAAAGGCACGTCGTGGATATTTGTTGTGCAGTTCTTCCAGAGCTTACCAGCAAAATACAACAAGATGTGGATATTGTACACCGGCTTGGAAGAAAACTTGATGGAAACGCCACGAAAGGGAGAACCATCATTATCCAGTTTGTATCCAGATCCTTACGAGTTTTGGAAAGCGGCGAAAACCAGCACCTACCTGAAGTCCAAGGAACTACGGTTTGGCGAGGATTTAACGAACATGGACAAAGCTATACGTAAACAACTGTGGCCAAAAGTGGAGGCTGCTCGGCAGGTAGGAAAGAAGGCTTACTTAGGCATACGAGCCTTCGTTGATGGAAAGGAAATACCTCCTTAAAGAATAAATACGATTATACGTGAATATATCTTGATCAAGAACTGCATACGGACATGACTATATATGTCGGTGACAATGCAGTTGTCATTGGAGTTATGACATTTAGAACATAATATTTTTTTATTTTCAATTTACAGATGGAATGGATCTTTGTTAATTGAAATCTCAATATAATGTTATATTGTACAGTATTTTTAAAGGTTTTGATTTAAGTTATTATTAAGGTCAATTTGGGTTGAAGTTATAATGTTGAGGTGTTGGGAACATGTTTTTTTTCACATTTGTTAAAGGGTTAGTTCACCCAAAAATGAAAATAATGTCATTTATTACTCACCCTCATGTCGATCCACACCCGTAAGACCTTCGTTCATCTTCGGAACACAAATTACGATATTGTTGATGAAATCCGATGGCTCAGTGAGGCCTCTATTGAGAGCAAAGCCATTCAAACTCTCAAGGTCCATAAAGGTACTAAAAACATATTTGAAACAGTTCATGTGAGTTCAGTGGTTCTATCTTAATATTATAAAGCAACAAGAATACATTTTGTGCGCCAAAAAACCCAAAATAACGACTTTTCGCACAATATCTATATGGGCCGATTTAAAAACACTGCTTCATGAAGCTTCTGAGCTTTATGAATCTTTTGTTTCGAATTAGTGATTCGGATCTCCTATCAAACGGCTAAACTGCTGAAATCACGTGACTTTGGCGCTCCGATTCACTGATTCGATTCGTAAAGCTCCGAAGCAGTGTTTTGAAATCGGCCCATAAAGATATTGTTGAAAAGTCTTTATTTTGTTTTTTTGGCGCACAAAAAGTATTCTTGTCGCTTTATAATATTAAGATAGAACCACTGAACTCACATGAACTGTTTCAAATATGTTTTTAGTACCTTTATTTCTAGAAAATTGGCGTCCGATTACACTAATTAATAATGATGCAAAAATTTTTGCACGTATATTTGCCAAAAGATTGAAGAAATGTCTTGATTCTATAATTGATGATTGTCAATCAGGATTTATGAAAGGTCGGCACATTTGTAATAATATTAGGCTCATAGATTTAATTGACTATAACGAATTTATTACAGATAATAGTTTTGTTTTATTTGTTGATTTTTTATTTGTTTGATACTATCGATCATAACTTTATGTTAGAGACCTTAAATTTGTTTGGTTTTGGAGAATATTTTAAAAAAGCTATTCAAACACTATACAATGGCTGTAACAGCTCAATTAAATTATCATATGGAACGTCATCCAGGTTTATATCAGTAGAGGTATACGTCAGGGCTGCCCCATTTCTCCGTTTCTTTTCTTACTTGTAACACAAACCATGGCCATTCATATTAAAAGAGATACATTTTGTGGTATTAGAATTTTGGAGAAAGAGTTAAAGTGTTCTCAATTAGCGGACGACACTGCCATTTTTTTAAAAAAAAAAAATGAAACTGAAATTAAAAAAGCTATTGAGTGCCTTAATATTTTCTCGTCTGTATCCGGTTTATGTTTAAACATTAAAAAATGTGTGTTATTTCCTTTGAAAACATGTAATCATAATAACATACTGGGTATTCCAGTAAAGGAGATAGTAGATTATTTAGGTATTAAGATCTGTAAGGACCAAAAGGAGAGAAATAATTTAAATTTTACACCAATTATTAAGAAAGTTAAACAAAAATTAATCTCATGGTTAATGAGAGATCTATCATTAAAAGGAAGAATAATATTATCTAAACTGAAGGGTTGTCACGCTTGGTGTATACATCTCTTGCATTAGACGTTCCACAATCTGTTATAAAAGAGGTAGATAATATTTTGTTCAATTTCATCTGGAAGAACAGACCACATTATTTAAAAAGAACATTTATATGTAACCCAGTTGAAGATGGTGGTCTAAATGTACTTGAGTTTAATACTGCTAACTGTGTATTTAAAAACAAATGGATAAAGAACTACTTGAACTCTAAAGACATGATTTGGAATATCATCCCTGAATTAATTTTTGATAAGTTTGGGTTTAGAATTTTTTTTGAGTTGTAATTTTGATGTAAACAAGGTTCCGATAAAGCTTTCTTCTTTTCATAAACAGGTTTTTTTTATTATGAATGCTCATTTTTAAGCATAACTTTTTTCCACACAACTCTGTGATTTGGAACAACAAATATATTAAGTTTAAAAATAAATCTTTATTTTACAGAAATTGGTACAATAATGGTATAATTTTGGTTAGGCAGCTATTTAAGAATAACTGACAGCTCTTTAATTACTGTGAATTCCTGAATCATTATAAGATCCCTGTAACTGCTAAGGAGTTTGCAGTATTTGATGCCATTCCTAGTGGTCTTATTCAACTTTTATCAGGCAATATATCTTCTGAGCCTATTCCTTTATATACAGATCAGTTAAGTATTAATGGTGTGAAAATTATAGATAAAAAATTTAATAACTTTTATATTAAAAAATTATGTAGAAGTACATTATTGCCTAAATGCAAACCTTTTTGGAACTCGATGTATAATCAGATTGAATGGAAAGAGGTCTGGAGTTTACCCAGTAAATACTGCCTCACCAGTAAAGTTAAAGACATTACATATAAGGTTATTCATTTGATTTATCCAGTGAGACAAGTAGTCTCAAGATTTTTTAGAGACATGGAGACTACATGCGTCTTTTGTCATTCAGAAGAAGAATCCATAAAACACTTATTTTTTGAATGTGTATTTACCCAATCGTTTTGGATTGATATTGAATATCTAATATTCAAATTCACAAAATTAAAGATTCGACTATCTGGTAAAGATATATTTTTGTTATATAAAAATAAGATTTTGGAGCATAATTTGGTGATTAACTTAATAATTATGTATGGAAAATACCATATACACAAACAGAAATGGAATAATAATAAACCTAACATTATATTATTTAAAATTGAACTTAAGCATTATATTGAGGCCCTAAAAGATGCAAGAAATAAAAAAGCAAAACGGATGTATAGAATTTTTGAATCCTTTTCTTTTTGGAACTTTCTGTAAGTTTTTTTTCCCCTGTATAGTGTTTTTTTTTTTTTTTTCTTTCTTTCTTTTTCTTTCTGTTGTTTCCTTTGATGCTATTATGAATGTAATAGATAACAGTTGAATACACTGTGATCCTCTGTATGTATGTTGTTGTTGTTGTTCTTGTTATGCAATAAAAAAAAATAAATAAAAAAAAAAACAACTATCGGCTGCAGCATCCGGGTTCGAAACAATCCCATCGGCGCGGAGAGAGAGATGTTCTGAGCGGGAGGCTCCTGTAAGCCCCCCCGCCCTCGGGAAAACAAAAACACCGGAGCCAGAAATGCCCCACCGCCCAGCTGCGGACTGCCTTAACAGGCTCATGTGATGATTTTCTCATGGTTATAATTTTTATTTTTTATTATTTTCGGAATCGATCTCTGGCCGTTTTGACGTTAGTTTGCTGGCTAATTGGCTAGCCATCGACTGATGTGTGTTGTGGCTGTGAGCGCAGCGCTGGTTTATAGTGTTTGCTCTCCGGCCCAACATACTGATATTAAGGCTCTTACCCGCGAGTTTTGTGCCTCGGTATTTCTTCATCCAGCAAAGACCACGAAGAAACTGGGTAAGTGATATTATGTCACTCTGACGTACATAAAATGTAGCAGTTAGCCTCTTAATGCTATCTGGGCGTGCAGCAGTTTGCGTGTGCTGATAAGGGTAACGTTAGTGGCTTCATCAGTAAACACATCAGTTTTTTTTAACGTCATACAGGTTTGTTCATTTTGCTGCGTTAGCGTCTGAAAGGATTTTAAAAGGAAGCTAAAATGTAAACAACCGCAGGTTTGTAGGCAAATAAGTTTACTGCATTGATTTGATGATAAACATTTACCTAAACAGTTTACTTGCTACTGGAAGCTTGCTGCACCTGTGGCTTATTGTATAAATTGTCATGCCATATCAATCACATGTTTGAATGAATATGTCATTTTGTTAGTGTTAATGAATAAATAAGAGTCACTTATGTAATAATGAAGCACCTTTTACTCACTTTTTTTTCTCGTTATGTTTATGTTAGAGCAAAATAAGAAGAATGGGTGCATTCTTAGACAAGCCAAAGATGGAGAAGCACAATGCTCACGGGGAGGGGAACGGCCTCCGTTATGGACTCAGCAGTATGCAGGGATGGCGTGTGGAGATGGAGGACGCACACACTGCTGTGATGGGGCTACCTTACGGCCTCGGCCTGTGGTCCTTTTTTGCTGTTTACGATGGGCACGCAGGCTCTCAGGTTGCCCGTTACTGCTGTGAGCATCTGCTGGAACATATTACCAGCAACCCAGACTTCAGGGGAGGGTGCTCAGGAGGTGCGGATTTAGTTGCTGCCGAGCCCTCAGTGGAGAGTGTGAAATGTGGAATCCGCACAGGCTTCCTGCAAATCGACGAGCACATGCGGGCCATGTCCGAACGCAAGCATGGTGCTGACCGCAGTGGCTCTACGGCGGTGGGCGTGATGATTTCCCCTCATCATTTCTATTTCATCAACTGTGGTGACTCGAGAGCCTTGCTGAGCCGCAAGGGTCGCGTTCACTTCTTCACCCAGGACCACAAGCCGTGTAACCCTCTGGAAAAGGAGAGAATCCAGAATGCAGGTGGTTCTGTTATGATCCAGAGGGTCAACGGCTCCCTCGCCGTCTCCCGCGCTCTTGGCGACTTCGACTATAAGTGCGTCCATGGGAAAGGCCCCACTGAGCAGCTGGTGTCCCCGGAGCCAGAAGTGTATGAGATCGAACGCTCTGATGCCGAGGATGAATTCGTGGTGCTGGCCTGCGATGGTATATGGGATGTCATGGCCAATGAAGAACTGTGTGATTTTGTGCGCTCGCGCTTGGAAGTGACAGACGACCTGGAGAGAGTGTGTAATGAGATTGTGGACACCTGCTTGTACAAGGTAAGGTCAGTTATAAGCATTTCGAGTTGGATGCTAATAGGTCATTTTTACCGACACACATTAATTTAATAAAAAATACATTAAAAATACGATTCAGGCATAAAATTACATAAAAATACACCACACTGGGGATGTTTTTCATTTCTGAATTTAAAGGGGTCATGAATTGAGAAATCAAATTTTCCTTGAGCTTTTGACATAACAGGTCATCATTACTACAAGAATATCCTGTAAGTTTCAGAACTGAAAACTTCCTTGAAGTCCAAAAACAGCTTTTATTGTGAGTAAAAAAGTTTTTACTGTGTATGGCATGTGTACATGTCTAACTAAAAGCACCAGTGACCAGTGATTTCTGATATGTAATGATTCTTGTACAGTCATCTTTGTCTCAAAATCGTTTATTTGTTAGTAAATCAAACCAGTGACTAAACGGTCAACTTCTCATTGTTTCTCTTAGTAGGATGAAAATAATGTTATTTAAACTGTGATTAAATTATGTATAGAAAGCGGTCAAAGAACGCTCCCTTTACAATCGCTGGAACTGTCAATCAAACAGCGCGAGTGTTCTGGACTCTCACCAGAACTCCTTTTAGAATCAACGAATCTCTTAATTACATTGTGTTTGCACTGTTAGTTATGATGAAAGCATTCGTTAGTGTGCAGAAATCGAGTTACAATAACAAGATCATTGCATTCATGCACTCAACATGTCTGTGATCGGCTACATGCTCATCACTGCAACCTTTCTTGCCACAATCTAAATATGATGCTATAATCAACACTTTTCACAATTAGTAAACCTTGAACTGTAATAGTAAAAACGAGCTAAAAGTTTTCGAAAGAGTTCCACATGTAATACTTAGCTATTTTCGTATTCAAAGATGTTAGCCAATCACAGCAGTGGGCGTTTACACTGAAGTCTCGCAGCAGACACGCCACTTAAAACAGAGCATTCAAATCATAGGGCTAAAATCAGGGTAGGAAAAATGCCTTTTATTTCTAAATTATGACCATTTTTGATGTATAAGTCATACTAACATTATAAGTGCACCCAAGGAAACATTATAAAACAATAAAACAACACAGTTCATGACCCCTTTAAATGAATTTTGATATTTTTGGAAAGAGGCATTGAGTAAAAAATGTCTCATTAAAAGAATAAAATGAACAATTAAAAGCTTTAGTCCGCCAAAACAAAGTCACGTGCAGCAACCAACATGCAGAAACGTATACAAAGAACCTAAAACAGGAGATGCTATCATATTGGTGTGACTCTCCAAAAATGTGATGAAATATTTATTAATAATTCATGATATATTTTTTTTTACAAATACTGTTTACCATGGTTTGAACATTGTAACTTGTCATTAATCTAACTTGATCATTCCTTCTTGTTTATCAACAGGGTAGTCGAGACAACATGAGTGTGGTGCTGGTATGTTTTCCTGGTGCCCCAAAAGTCAACCCAGAAGCCGTGAAGCGAGAGGCAGAGCTAGATAAGTACCTGCAGAACAGAGAGGGTGGAGCATGTAAAAAGGCGAATAAATAAAAATGTATTACAAAGATGAAGAAAGAGAGTTATAGAAAGTGAGCATTCTTACTTAATTAGGTGAGTTTGTTAGAGGGCAGTTTACACTTGCCAATTAAATATACGTTACAGTTAACGTAAAGTTTCCAATTAACGAATCCCCATATTGGAGAGGAAAGACTCACTGGTACTGTATTAGCACAGTTAGGACATTCAGGATCAGTTTTACCAGAGAGAATCACAACAGTGTGAATTTATTTGAGCTTGCATTGATAATTAGAGGCCTTTGATTATTTATTGCCAATATTGAACAGCACTTACACAATTTAGAGGTAGCCTGTAGCTTTACCTGAGGTTTTATTGTAGTGCATCCAAAAATCCTCCGCTCCTGTGCGTATACACGTCTGTATTGGCGTATTATTAGCTACTAAGTGATGGTGAGTAAGTGCAATTGTAGATTAGGAAAAAGGAATGACAAAACCCAACATTTGGTTCTGCACTTTGTCATTAAACGCTGCTATACTTAAAGGCATCTTCTATTAATAAGAGAGAGAGACCAAATTTGAGATCTCAGTTAGAATACAATATGTTTTTGTGTTCAAACAGGATTAATACAAAGTGTAGTTTTGCGTTTGTTCTTCGGATAGTTGTATTCATCCACTCGTACGAGTTTAAGTCTGGCACCCGTTTCATTTGCATCTTTCTGAAATGTCGTTCTAGATGAGAGTGAATGTCAGGCCTCCTCTGCTGATTACCTGAAATTGTAGCTGACACTACTATACATGGCCTGATGGTGCAGTTTTATGTCTACAGCAGTGGCCATGAGCATTTTAAACTGCATGATTCCTGTTCTGTAATATGGAACATTGTTGCCTTAGTCCTAATTTACAGCAACTACCTTGATTAGACTCAGTAGGTTAGCACTTGGTACCCAACTCCAGCTGCTTGGAAAAGTAATATTAAATCCAATGGACACATGGTACTGAAAGCATGCACAGTACCGATAGCACGATAAGTTGTGTACACCTCCTGCATGTACGCTACATTAAAAAAAAACAGGGATAGATCTTATTTAGAGTTAAGTTGGTCTGACAGAAGTTTAACACTTTGTACAGTATACATTTGTAACCCCTGAAGAACAGCTTCCGTGTGAACTGAACATAGTATTTGAAAGATTGTGTCAATGTTTTACAATCCTCTCCGAGTTGTTTACTACTTGTTGCCTCAAACTGACACTTTGTCAATCCTCTGGTTTGTCTATATAACTATTAAGAAATATTATGTAGTTAGGAAATTCTAGGTACATAGAGTGGGATTCAGCCTGTCAGCACTTTCTGAGATGTAGATCCTTGTTGGTACAATGATGTAATATTTATAGTACAATAATTGTACACCTGCTATTTAAAACCCTACAAGATTTGGCTTTGTTTTCTCTTTCTGTACTTAAGATCTTGCAAGCGTTTCATTTAATGTTCATATTTTTGGACCCCTTGGACTTGTCCTAACATGGTGCGACGCTTCAAGAATTCAACGCCAAGCAATTTGTCTATCGTTTAAGTGATGGTTCACGTAAAATTGAAAATTCTTTCATCATTTACTCACCCTCATGTCGTTCCAAGCTCATAGAAACTTATTGAAAGCTTTGGATCCCATTGAGTTTCATGATAGGGACAAAAATTTTAAAACTTTTAATTTGAAAAATATCTTTGTGTTATGCAGAAGAAAGAAAACTCTTTGTGGTTTGGAGTAAATGATGACAGAATTCTCATTTTTGGCAGAACTAAAAATGGGTCAATCAGTCACAAAACTTGGCCAATCAGAACAGTTCCCACTGTTTGCTTGCTCTTTCACTTTCTCTATTTGTCATAGAATATGTGACGATTCAAACGTCCACAAACAGTTTCTCCTCATCTGTGGTTGATGTTTAATATATATGAAGTAGATATACTTGAGCAGTACCTCAGTCTAGTTCATTTTGAGTGTGGACGAGGCGACCGGCACATAAAAAGGAACCGGGCTACAAACAAAATATAGCGTTTTATCGCTTCGCACCTGGTTAGGACACGTAATGAGAACAGAAACTGATTTTCTTGGCTGCACTGGTAAAGGATGGGGTGTTCATTTTATTTATCCAAATTTCCCCTTACAGCCAAAAGATCCCAAGTGTTTTTAGCATGTCTTTGTGTTTTACTAGAATATATATTTTAGCTTTAAGATGTTTAACTGAATGAAAAACATAGCGTGCCTGCTCTGAGAGAACTCTTGGGATTAAAATGATTGTAGGTCATTCCTGTACCATATCCATTTCATTTTGCTTGATTTGCTGTATTTCCTCACTGTTTGAAATGCTTGACACACCTGCCGATAATCCACTGTTTATTAAATTAGCCTTAATTATTTTCTTCCATAATAGCACATCTGAGATCTGTATGCTTTGATGAGACATGTCACGTGTTTATATACCTACAAAGAGTGACTAGGTCCTTCTGGGAGAGCCTTTAATTGTGCCTACGAGTGAGTCTATGGCCAGTTGTAGCATTTAAATTAACTTTCTAAGTCTTTTGAGGTGGTTTTGTTTGTTTGGTAACATTGTAGTCCACTCATGCATAATTGCATTGGTGAGCATACTTGGCCCCTTATAAAAAGTGCCATGCGAGTGATTTAAACCATTCACCTAAGATTATCGCAAAGCACAACCCCAACCCCCAATGAGTCAAACATTGGGTGGGACTCTTAGTGGAAATATTGCCTTACTGAAAAACAAAGCAGGCATTAAATGGGCCAAAAAGTGTTGTATAAGACATTGCCTTGATTTCTAACACTGTAGCACGATCAAATTGAGACGTAGTTGACATTTCCTTTCCCTATACAAGAGTGCCCTTCTACAAAGTTCATTGGATTTTCAGTGAAGCAACCAACTGCAAATAAAATACACCTTTGTAACACAGAATCATTTCAAAATGTATCTTCTGGAGTGTTAATCTAGGGCAAACAGAGCCCGCTTATTGTCTTACTTCACTGTGTTGTGCTGTTGGTCCCTGCGTGTCACTTCTGTCTTTACCTCTCAGGTCCAAACTGACAAGCAACAGAGGACACTATTTATTTGAATTATTTATTGTCTTTTACCTCTTTTGAATGAAACTGTTCTTGCATTCCATTTTATTTAGCCAAATAAGCACTACTAATGCAATGAAAAGCTTATATTCTTTTTTCCTTGTATTTATTGTTATACATCCATGTCATGAGTAGTCCACGTGAACTGAAAGTTATGTGAGTTAAAAAATGCACCATGTCTCGGGTTCATCTACACAAAGTAGTTTCTTCACTTGATGTTTGTGCTTTTCACTATTCTGTCAGAGTAGATCGGTCCAAGGTTGACGATGTGTAAGGGTTACAATCTATGATCGGTCCTTTCTTAACCCAGCAGACTGTTTGTGTCTGTGTTTGTTCAATTTTACCTCTCAGAAGGTAACAGTTTTATAAAGCTCATTTTGAAAGATTTTTCAAATACAATTTCATAGAAAAGTATTTCAATATTAGAGGGTGAGCACCCTGTATTTTCTTTCTTTAGTTTTTATTTTTGTACATTAGCACCCGGGTATTAGCAATGTAGACAAACTGTGATCTTGTCATTCTTGGCTGTCAAAGATGATTCAAATAAAATTATTTACGAAAACCCTGAATTTGTGAGTTTTTACACACACACACACACACACATATATATATATAATTTATTATTATTATTATTATATAGAAATGTATTATTCAGTTAAATTGTATGAATATGAAAGGATGGTAACCAGACTTTTAGTAAATTTGCCTTAAAATACTGTTTTTAATGGAAAATTTTGTCCAGTCTCCGGGATAATGGATGTGTGCAATGGTCTGTCACTCCCAGTCCAAATCTGTACATTAATCTTACATTCTAAGAAAAAATTTACAGTAAAAAAAATCAGCAGCTGTGATTGCCAGAACTTCACTGTAGAAAATGAAGTAGCAACATTAAGTTTTACAGACTTAAATTTACAGTAAAAATGTGTATTTGATTAATTGAAAGTGTTAATTATCCAAATTATAAAAAAAAAAAAAAGTATAATATAACAGCAGTAGCATGTCGTGTATGTATTGGCAGTAGCAAGTCCTGTACTTTCTCTGCAGCGGCAGCGTAGCAGATCTATTCTGCCAAGACCAAACATCAACATTATCATATCCATTACCATTCCAAAAACTCTGAGAGTTGTCATGACAGAAATACTAATATATAGAAGGTGTCACACAAATACAAAACACCATCATGATAACACACAACACTAAAATAATGCAATAAACATTCATTTATCAACATAAGATGTAACATAAAACCCTAATGTACATACATACTGTAGAGTTGGGCAGGGATTATGTCAAATCCCAGGTGATTAATTCGCCACTGGTTCCCTCGATATTTTCCTGTGGGGTTTTATTATGGGGTTTTTCAATTTATGAGTAAAATAAGGTCTGTGGTAAACATTACTTGATGATACTTGACTAAACGTTTTGCTCTAAATTACACACACCCATATCGAAAACAAATTTTGAAGCAGTTATTTTTATTTTTAAAAAACGTATGTTTTTAACTAGATAAGAATGTGTGAGTGTGTCCAGTTTACGTTGTAGAACAAAGCATCCAAGTATCGTCAAGTTATGTTTACCACAGGCTTTATTTTATACGGAAGCACTGAAAAAAAGAAAAGAAAACTTATCTCATTATTACGACATAATATCTTGTTATTTCGAGATATTAAGTCATTATTTCGACATATCAAGTCTTCATTTCGACATAACTCATTACTGTATATCAAGTTTAATAAAAGACGTGCACACTTCAGTGTCTTCAGTGGCGCAACAGTAGTGTGTTGGCTCACAGTTTCGGCTTTTACTGCGATCGCCGTGGTTTCGAGTCCGCCTTTTGCCGAGTTCCCTCTTCTCTATTTTCCCATCACATATCACATCACAAAGGCATTTATTTTCAATAAAAATGAAAATAATGTTCTAAAAGTGGAAATAACCTGCCTAACGATTATTTAATAATATTAAAAGTATTTATTTTATATCGAAATAACGACTTATGTTGAAATAACGAGATATTATGTCGAAATAATGAGTTATGTCGAAATAACGAGATATTATGTTGAAATAACGAATTATGTCAAAATAACGACTTATGTAGAAATAGCAAGATATTATGTCGAAATAATGACTTGTGTCGAAATAACAACTTAATATCTCGAAATAACAACTTAATATCTCGAAATAACGACTTATTGTGTCGAAATAACGAGATAACTTTTTTTTTTCACTCACCACCATGTTTTCTTTTCTTTTTTTTTTCTACCATGCGGTTCAGGGCTTCCGTAATTTTACTCATCTCGAGGGAACCAGTGGCAAATTAGTCTTACTGGTTTGATGTCATCCCTGCACCACTCTATTATATATTTTATTATAAGATGACTTCTTTTTCATTTCCAAAAACTGTACATTTAACAGTATTTGTAAAGTAAATTTTTTTAGAAAAATGACAATGTCTCGTTAGATGTAGGCCATACAGTTTTTCACCATATAGTAAGGGAGTAAGGGAACTTACCATTAACCAATGAATAGGTTTTAATGTAGGATTTTACAGTCTTTTACCATTAAAATTACAATCATTTTTAAAGTCCAACACAAAATATGAATGAAAAACATGCTTTATTTTTGGCAGAGAGTATGAGTCATGGAGGACATTTCATGCAATGATGAAGCAGTGACTCACATATTGGCCGCTGTTGTTTGTTGCACTCTTCAATCAGTATCTCTCCAGCTTACTCATAGTTTTGTTAAAATGTATTTCAGTATAAGTGCTGAAATAATGTCTGTAGTGGCTGTGCATGAATAAACTGCTTTATCTCAGAACTCCTCTCTGCTGGAGGACTGGATGACTCACATGTCTTCTTTTGTGTGTGTCCTGTATCCATGTCTTAAAGTAACTCTACCATGTTTATTATTTGAAGACTTTTTTCCTATTATATTAGATGTAATTCTTCTCCTCTCTCTGTCTCATTCCCTCTGCATACTCTCTTCCCCTCACTGCATTATTGATATCAAAGCTCTCATGGTCTCCCTATTGATAAAATAGTGGGTAAAAATGTACTCAGTGAAGAATTTATGACATTTTCTATAATGCAATGTTTACTAGTTAAATGTGTATTTCAGGGGAATATTAATCATTTACTTGTCAGTTGGCAATGAAAATATCAGCTCCTATAAATGATGTTTTTGATGAAGTCTTTTGGCCATAACACTTATTAAGCACACTAAAAGAACATTGCTAAATTAAGTTTTTATTGATGTTAGCATTTGGTGTCATACAAAAGAAATACATTCAAAAATAAAAGGTAAGTACATAAACTACCATTCAATGGTTTGGGGGTCAGTATGATTTAAGGAAAATAATAATTCAGCAAGGATGCATTAAAATTGATCAAAAGTGACATTGAAGACATTGTTACAAAATATCCTATTTATGTTCTTTTGAACTTTCTATTCTTTGAAGAATCCTGAAAAAGCAGCCCAACCGTTTTCAACATTGATCATAATAGGAAATGTTTCTTGAGCAGCAAATCAGCATATTAGAATGATTTCTGAAGGATTTCACTGAAGACTGGAGTAATGATGCTGATAATTCAGCTTTGCATCACAGGAATAAATTGCATTTTAATATATTTTAAATAAATAATATTTCACAATATTACTGTTTTTACTGTATTTTTGATCAAATAAATGCAGCCTTGGCGAGCAGAAGTACTTCCAATACCAACTCCAAATGTTTGAATGGCTGTGTGTATATTCCTAACACATCTTCTCTGCTATTCAACCGTGGGATAATGCCAACACTGAGGATGGCTCAGTTTGCTGAGTTATGACTCACTATTTGCTGAAAAGGTCATGATCAATGAGTCTTTAAAGTGAGTTTTATATTCTTTGTAATGTCTCATTGACTGATTATGTATAACTGGGATTTTTGATTAAACTGTTATTATTTACAATGTTTAAAAAATACATAATTGTTAAAAAAATACATAATTGTTTATTTAGTGCTTGGCTATTTATTTTTGCATCAGCATGGTGGAATTATGGAACATTTAGCAATATTATGAAGTAATAAATCTTTCTTTTTCCTTCCATTGTTCACTCACTGAGCCTATAGAACACCTCTTTACAACCACTTCACAACACTTCAATGCATCATACCCATTACCACATGAGGCCAAGCATTATTTTTGGCAAGCGGTTACACAAGGTTTGGGAACTAAAACAAACTGTCAAGCTAGCATACCATCATTAACAATTTCCAGCAAACCTGCAATGCCATTCACTCACATTGTATTACTGAGACTTGGTGGTTATACATGACCATTAATTAACCAAAATGCAATGTAAATTATTATATATATATATATATATACACACATAGTGTTATATATATATATATATATATATATACATAGTGTTATATATATATATATATATATATATATATGTATATTGTGTTGGTCCCACTTTTGCAGCCAAAACAGCCCTGACCCGTCGAGGCATGGACTCCACTAGACCCCTGAAGGTGTACTGTGGTATCTGGCACCAAGATGTTAGCAGCAGATCCTTTAAGTCCTCCATGGATTGGACTTGTTTGTTCACCACATCCCACAGATGCTCGATTGGATTGAGATCTGGGGAATTTGGAGGACAAGTCAACACCTCAAACTCGTTGTTGTGCTTCTCAAACCATTCCTGAACCATTTTTGCTTTGTGGCAGGGCGCATTATCCTGCTGAAAGAGGCCACAGCCACCAGGGAATACCGTTTCCATGAAAGGCTGTACATGGTCTGCAACAATGCTTAGGTAGGTGATACGTGTCAAAGTAACATCCACATGGATGGCAGGACCCAAGGTTTCCCAGCAGAACATTGCCCAAAGCATCACACTGCCTCCGCCGGCTTGCCTTCTTCCCATAGTGCATCCTGGTGCCATGTGATCCCCAGGTAAGCGACGCACACGCACCCGGCCATCCACGTGATGTAAAAGAAAACGTGATTTCATCAGACCAGTCAGCATGGGCACCCTGAGTGGTCTGCGGCTACGCAGCCCCATACGCAACAAACTGCGATGCACTGTGTATTCTGACACCTTTCTATCAGAACCAGCATTAACTTCTTGAGCAATCTGAGCTACAGTAGCTCGTCTGTTGGATCGGACACACACGGTCCAGCGTTCGCTTCCCACATGCATCAGTGAGCCTTGGCCGCTCATGACCCTGTCGCTGATTCTGACCACTGCAGACCGGGAACACCCCACAAGAGCTGCAGTTTTGAAGATGCTCTGATCCAGTCGTCTAGCCATCACAATTTGGCCCTTGTCAAACTCGCTCAAATCCTTACGCTTGCCCATTTTTCCTGCTTCTAACACATCAACTTTGAGGACAAACTGTTCACTTGCTGCCTAATAAACCACCCACTAAAAGGTGCCGTGATGAAGAGATAATCAGTGTTATTCACTTCACCTGTCAGTGGTCATAATGTTATGCCTGTTCAGTGTATGTATATATATATATATATATATAGGCTATTGAGATTCATAAAAATACTAGGGATGCACGATGTATATGTACCATATCAACTATCAGCAGATATTAAAGATTTTTTATCAGTATCAGTCAGTATAGAATATTTAATAGTGAATGCTCATTTTCTCAATTTTTACATTTAGATTATCTTTGCCATCATCTAACACTTATTAAAAATTAATCTTTAAACCTCTTTAGTAAATAGAAGATCTCTATTCAGAGCTGTAAAGACAAAAGTGGGAGAGAAAGGAACACACAGATGGACTCTTGGCCTTGCTGCTGTTGTTTGACCTTCCAGAGACCAGTTATGCAGTGATTTATAGCCAGAGACTGAATAATAAATGAACGACTCACTACCTTTAGACCTGCCTATTCATGCTGCAACCTCCAGCAGCATCTGTTGGTTAATAATGCAGTACATTGTGATAGGCTGAATCATTTAAACTTTGACCCTCTTATTCAAACATGGTGATATTTATCTGTAGACAAAACATCCTTAGAGTCCTGCCTATCTTAGTCTTCCTGATGTCCCTATATTTCATGCTTTCTGAAAGGGACTTTGTGTGTGCAGAGTGAATGTTAAACCAAGGCACCTGTATTAATTTCCACTTAAGAAGGTCTAAATGTGAATCAGTGGATGGTCTCCTTCATAAACCTGTGCATGAATGTATTACTGTGAAATGTTTCTGGTGAGGTTGGATCCACTCCTTTGCTCCCACTTTGTTTATGTGCTGTGTAATTCATAAAATGTGGTCAAAAAAAGAAGAAGAAGAATAGAGTAGAATAGAACCTTTTCTTAAGAGTGCTTGTGCATAATAATGTTTTTGTTTTTCCATATAATGGGAACTTGTCAAGAGGTAACGGGTATGCAGGATTTTCTTTTTATATTTTTATCTTGATCATTTTATTCTTCTTTTCTGCCATTTTACATATTATATTATATAATTTTTTTTTGTATCATTTTTATTACGATTAGTCTATGACATATCCTGCAAGAAATCATTAAAAAAATTACGAAAAAACCCTCAATACTAACATTGATCAGTAACTGTTGGCTGCCTCTTCAGATTTATTGAGTGCTGGTCAGTTCAGAGCATCATAGGAATCATACAGCATCTGTTTGCTGACCCTTTTGCTTTGAGGATCAAAGGAGGGTTCTCTGGCACAGAGAACAGAAAATAGAAACAGCTTTGCTTTGAATGTGTCAGGGAGATGTATACGTCTGTTTGAAGCATAATACTGTATACAGCCTTTTTTATTATATTGAGTAAATAAATGTAATTTATATCATAAATAATGTAGTTAAAATTATTATTTATTATGAATTGCATTCGCTTATACAAGTAAATGTGGAACATCAGGGAAACTATTTGTGTGTGCGTGTGTGTAATATTAATTCCCTGCAGGTGCACTGTCTTAACATCAACAGTATTTGGCATTGCCTGTTGAATTGTAGACCAGAGATTGTTTTGGCATGCTCTGTCCCTCATTTGGTTGTCTGTTTTTGTTTGGATCCCAGCGAATCTCTGGTTTAGTGCTTGACACATGGGGAGCAAGTATCAGTCAATCAGCTGTGTCCTTGAACATAATGGTTTTATCTGACAAGCAAATTTTCAGCATTGCATGCATTGCCATGCTTCATATATTGCTTGTGTGCTTCTCTCTGGGCAATGTTTGTTCACGGATTTTGTTGAAAATCGTTTAAAACATCATATGGTGTTTCATGTTGGCATTATTATTATTATATTTAATTATTATTAACAACAACATTTATGTATTTGTTTATTTACAATAGAGTCATCATGAGGGATCAGACTGCTGGAAAGCAAACCAATAATGTTGCTGTGTGCACACATATATGGGTCATTCTCTGGAACCGGTGCCTTTTGTGAGCTATTGACTTCCTCATTATTTGATAGATTTAACTCTTTGAAGTGTAGTTAATGATCATAAACTACACTTCAAAGAGTTAAATCTATCCTATAAATGTTCCTGGATTGTGTAATCATTCCTGTTAAAGGGTTAGTTCACCCAAAAATGAAAATTCTGTCATTAATTACTCTCCCTCATGTCGTTCCAAATCTTTGGAACACAAATGAATACCTTTTTGATGAAATCTGAGAGCTTTCTGTTCCCAGACAGCTACATAACTACCACTTGACACTTATCTGATGAATTTTTCCAAAGTTTCTGAAGAGACTCGATCATGTTATATAATAATTTAATTTAGGCTTTTTATTCACATATAAACAATGATCAGTGAACATAAACAGAAGCTCAACCAAACTTGCTTTACCCACGAGAACAAACCTCTTCCGGAAGCTCATACATGCTGCCTAACACAAAAATGAACCTCATTGGTTTTCGCACACATCAAGCAAACATGCTTGAGCTTCCGTTTACCACAACTGATGTGTGAGTTGATGAATGTTTATATGTGAATAAAAGCCTAAATTCAAACTGTTCATCATATAAAGGGATCATGTGTCTTCAGAAAATTTGGGTAACACTTTAGAATACTGTTTCTTACTTACTGCATAACTAATAAAGAATTACTGAAGAACTAATAGGTAATTCTTCATTAACACTTACGTCACTACTGTTAACTACTAAGGAAGATGTGTTAACTAATCAGTATGTAATAAAATTTTATAAGTAACAGTTAGCTAATCAATAACTAATGAATTCTGTCATACCTCCTGAAGAACTACTATTAATTATCTACTAATTAAGGTTCAAGAAAAATAACTATGAAGTAACTACTAATGAACAGTCAAACACAATTACATTGAGTTGTGGCCCTTTCTTATTTACTAATGTTATCAGTAGTAGTATTATGAAAATGCAATATTAATAAATACAGTACATTTTATAGAAGTTTTTGTCTGTGTGGTAAATAAATGTTTTGTGAGTGTGTTCTGTAAGAAATCAACTTCGGAAAGGAACCCAACCCCCACTCTAAATGCCTTGCCATAGCCAACTTACCTCAGATTAGTTTTTATATTTCATATACAGTACTGTAAGTGTGTATGTTTTCCTCAGAATATCACATTACCATTGAGTAAATTCCAGTATGTAAGGCAATGACTGAGGGAAAGTGAAAATACAGGGAACCTATTAGTAATTAATAAAGAATGATCAAATAATTCTGCAGGAATTACTTAGAACCTGAAACAGTATTCTAAAGTGAAAACACAGGGAACCCATTAGTAATTAATAAAGAATTATTAGATAATTCTGCAGGAATTAGCCTACTTAGAACCTGAAACAATATTCTAAAGTGAACATATAGGGAACCCATTAGCAGTTCATAAAGAATTATTAGATAATTCTGCAGTAATTACTTAGAACCTGAAACAGTATTCTAAAGTGAAAATACAGGGAACCCATTAGTAATTAATAAAGAATTATTAGATAATTCTGCAGGAATTAGCTTACTTAGAACCTGAAACAGTATTCTAAAGTGAAGATAAAGGAACCCATTAGTAATTAATAAATAATTGACACATAATTCTGACTCAAATCAAACTTACACTCTGAAAAAAAACGCTATTAACATAATAATCTAAAAACCTTTGTAAAATACACAACACAACCACTAGTTTACATGATATCTTCCTCAGTGGCGGTTCTACATTGAATTACACCCTGGGCGAGACCCCCTTCGAGCACAGTTATATTTTATTATAACAACATAAGTGAAAGAGAAAGGATTTGTGCAATTCTCAATTGCACAAATCCTTCATTAGAACATTTGAAAAACACACTTAAGAGAATCCAGTTATTTAACTATTGCAATTACAACAGGAAACACACCTTTTAAGGTGCACAATCTCCACCTCCAACATTGCCAAAAGACAATGAACACAATTCTGCACAAAATATGACAGTATAAGTTATCAGAACTTAAATAAATATACACTTTATACATAAATGTGCCAAAAATATATACAATCAGATAAAAAATGTAACAAGAGCAGAGAGCAACAATAATATAAAATATTAAGAATAATATACAAATAAAATATAGAATAAATATTCTAAATAGCACAACTCCTTCATCACACAAATGTGAAAACACACTAAAGAGAATCTAATTATTACACAACACTCACTCACGCCCAGAAGTCAAGACTAAACCAATTCACCTTGGTGACCACATAATCGTTTTGTATTAACTATTTTTATTAGCCATTTCACACAATTCAAAAAAACAAAAATGTGCAGGAACTATAGGCCTGTATTTATAATATTATGAATGAAAAGACCCAGAGGTGAACTGTACCCCGCGCCGCGCCCCGCTCCCCTTTCCCCTTCTCACACAGCTTCTGTGCACGGCACCTTCTCAGCAAGCAGGGGCGCCAATTTGCCAATTCCCCACACAGTGAAATGATAGATAATAGAAAACTGCTTTGCGGCGGCGACGCAGAGGATTTTTTTTTTTTTTTTTTTTTTTTTAACTGCTCGTGCCGCCCCCCTTGTATCATGAAAAAATGCCGTCCCGTGCCAAAAACCGCTACTGATCTTCCTTTATTTCAGATGAGAACATTTCGTAATGCAGTAGCTATATTTTATTCGTTTTAACATGTATTCAATACTTACATTTAAACTCGTTTAACAAACGTTTTAGAATCAAAAGTTAAAACATTTAAAAGCAATTCAAGTGTAATCAACCGGCCTGTTATCCCGTTTCCATAGGGTAGCGGTGCTGGATCTCGTGCGGGATCTGCTAACTTCAGACCGCCGCCCTGTGTTTCACTTATTGCCGAAAGATGCTGTGACTGACTCCATAACCTGCCCATAAACAAGCAGTGCACAGCTCTGAGAACATATTTTAAAATCTTAAGTAATTAGATTTAACTTAGTATCTTTAGAAATAAAATAATGTGTTTTATGCAAGGGATCAGGCGGTTCCATCATGCAAAAAGACCGTTGCGACACTCCTTAGTTAGGTGACAGACATTGCGTACCTGTATGTTGCTATTCATAAAATAAAATGATTTACAGCACAGCAATGATTTTATAGATAAAATAAAACATACACAAACCTGTATTTCGGCAAAGAAATGCACCAATTTGGCGTCACAAAGAACTGCTCTCTCCTGAAAAGGATGAAAATGCCCGCGCTCAGTAGGGGGGAGGGGTGGGGGGAATAACAACACAAAAACTACCGCCAGTGACACTGAAAAAATAACCCAAAAATGACTCATCCCAGCGTTTGGGTAAATAAATAAATAAATAAATAAAACATTTTATATCTGTGATAAGTTGGATAGTTATGGCAAGTGGGGTTCCTTTCCAAAGCTGATTTCTTACAGAACATGCGCAGTTAATCACCATACAGGCAGAAACTTCTGAACAATTTGTTGTAATGAGTCTTTTGGGGAGTGCAATATTATGCAGCATAAAAATTTAATTTCCATAATAATAATAATAAGTAATAATAAGTGGTGGACTGTAACAAAGTAGTACAAAGTAGTTGTAATTTTACTCAAGTAATTTTGAAAATGAATCATTTTCTGTTCATTAGTAGTTATTTCATAGTTATATTCATTAATTAGTAGATAATTAATAGTAGTTCTTCAGGAGGTATGACAGAATTCATTAGTTATTGATTAGCTAACTGTTACTTAACAAAATCATAAAATTTTATTACATACTGATTAGTTACATCTTCCTTAGTAGTTAACAGTAGTGACTTAAGTGTTACCTATTAGTTCTTCAGTAAATCCTTATTAGTTATGCAGCAAGTAAAAAACAGTATTCCTAAAGTGTTACGAAAATTTGGACTAAACCGCTCAATTCATATGGATTAGTTTTACGATCTCTTTATGAACTTTTTGAAACAACAAAGTGGTAGATACATAGCTGTCTATGTATGGAGGGACAGAAAGCTCTCAGATTTTATTAGAAAGATCTTCATTTGTGTGCCGAAGATGAACGAAAGACGGATTTGGAACGACATGAGGGTGAGTAATTAATGACAGAATTTTCATTTTTGGGTGAACTAACCCTTTAAGCTGCTTTGATATTTTTGCCATGTTATGTAGGGGACTGTGCTGGCATCAGATATATACAGCATATTGGTCAAAAAAGGTAAGTTTCTCATAGTGATTATCAGTATTTCACATGAATGCACATACACAAAGTTCAAGTTTTTTTTTTTTTAAAGAAATGAATATTTAGCAGTGATGTATTAAATTAGTCAAGTGATAGTAAAAATTTTTATTCATCAATGAATCCTGAAAAAAAAAAAAAAAAAAAAAAAAAAGCAGCACAACTGTTTATCATTGATAATAAATGTTTTTGAGTAGCAGATCAGCATATGGACTGGAGTAATGATGCTGAAAATTCAGCTTTGCCATCATAGAAATAAATTAATTTAAAACATTAAAATAGAGAGAAAAAAA
This sequence comes from Mylopharyngodon piceus, assembly GCA_039654765.1. NCBI lineage: Eukaryota > Metazoa > Chordata > Actinopteri > Cypriniformes > Xenocyprididae > Mylopharyngodon > Mylopharyngodon piceus. The sequence goes on from CM077456.1 coordinate 19,309,094, forward strand.
AAAAAGTTATTTTAAATTATAATTGTCACGTCACAGAAGGGAAGAGACAGTTGAGTATCACAAACACAGTCTTTATTTATAAACAGAGGCACGGATCTGAACAGAGGAGAGAAATGGTGAGTGACAGAATGCACGTTGAATGGTGACTTAGCTGACTGTAATCTAAATGTCTCTTTGCAGGTGAATAGTAGCTGGATCAGAAGGATGACAGATGACTGAAGACAGAGGACGGATGAAGGATCGCTGAAGACAGGTCAGGTAAGTAACAGGTAAGTAACAGGTAAGTGGTCTTGAGGTTCGTAAGGACATATAGACGTAGTGAGACATCAACAAGACCAGACAAGGGAGTGCAGGAGAAGTGGGTCTTTATAGAGTGCAGGTAATGATGTGCAGGTGCAGGGAATCGATGTAATGAAATGAGCTGACTGTGTGCAGGTGTGGATCAGGATGGATGCTGGGAAATGTAGTGCAGGGAAGGTGACTGAGCTGGTGGCTGACAGTACTCCTCCCTCCCGGGAGGCGCGTCCTCGTGCCGTAGATGGTTCAGCCGGGGAGGGAGGGCATCCTGGAGTCGTGACAGGTGATCCGGTTGATGAGGCCATGGCAGTTCTGGCCGTTCGGGAAGCCATTGCGGCGCTGGCAGCACTCTATGATTGGCCTCCGTGGCCTTGACCTTGAGCCCGGCCAGGATGATGGGAGACGTATAGAAAAATTTTCTTGGGGATTTCTCTGGGTCTGCGAGGACTCTGGAACAGGCACTGGGCTGAGTTCTGGGGCTGGAACCTGCACAGGATGATAGTCAGGGGCTGGAGTAGAAGTGTGTGTAGCCCAAACACACACAAATGCAAGCGCCATGATAGGCACTATGATGTCCTCGGGGCAAGGAGTGAATTCAGGAACTGGAGCGAATTCAGGGGCTAGAGCGGGCTCATGGGCTGGAGTCGCCTCTGGGCTCGCGACGGGGAAGGGAGTCGCCTCTGGGCTCGCGACGGGGAAGGGACTGGAGCCATCATAGGACTGTGGTCAGGGACTGGATCCTGGACAAGGAAGAGGTTCATAGCCGTGGCGGCGGCCATCTTGACCGAGGGCTCAGGTGTGGCGGCCATCTTAGGATGGGATACTGGACTGGCGGCCATCTTAGGACGGGACTCTGGAGATGGGGACTGGAGAACAGGGAGCTTCATTAAAGCAGTCCGAACAGAAATTAGGAAAGGGTCCCTTACTTGGGTTATGAGGTCTGTGCTGGGTGTGACCGCTTATGACTTGAGGGAACTGGAGGTACAGGCGTGGTGACTATGGTGGCTAGAGTGGATGAGGGTGACTGTGGCTGAGTGGCAGTGGTGTTTTCATCCACCTCACCGACTGTGAGGGAAGAACCACTCAACCACAGCACATAATCAATATACTGTGCCAGGGAGCATGTTGTAGCTGCTGCTGGAACCTGCTGATAGAGATGGTCATCTAGCCCACACCAAAAGATGATCTTCAGGGTGTCATCATTCCAGGTCACCAGATGAGACAGCTCAAGGAACTCCTCAACAATCCTCAAGTGAGCAGCCATCCTGGAAAAGGGTGAGCAGCAGGTCAGTGGGAACAGTAGGTGATGTGGCAGATGGATCAGTTGGTCGATCCCTGCCAGAATCCGTGGAGCTCTGCATTTGGTCTGGTCTGTCACGACACAGAAGGGAATAGACAGGTGAGTATCACAAACACAGTCTTTATTTATAAACAGAGGCACGGATCTGGACAGAGGAGAGGAATGGTGAGTAATAGACAGAATGCACACTGAATGGTGACTTAGCTGACTGTAATCTAAAATGTCTCTTTGCAAGTGAATAGTAGCTGGATCAGAAGGATGACGGATGACAGATGACTAGTGATGGGATGGTTGATACTGGGGCTCCAATGCTCCGACGCGGTTTTCAAAGCACTATTGTATCACACGCTGTACCGATGCTTGTATCGAAATGACAATACCACGTGATTGATGACGTTTGAAGCTTCGAACGTCATGCAGTATTGGAAAGTCGGGACAGCTGGTTTGAAAAAAAAAATTGGCGCTTCACCTGATGCATTAAAGGAAAATGCATTTAATCATGTTTTATTGCTGGGGTCTCAGAGACCCTGAACAGAACATAGGGGTTAAACAGCTCATCCAAAAATTTTTCTCAACTACTCACGTCAATTATGATCACATCATTGTATATTTTATATTATTGATCAATATGTGAATCCGTTGACCAGGCTACACATGACACGAGTTGTGGTCTCATTGTCACAAATTTAGATGAGATTAGTTAGAACTGTATTGATCCAAGACAAGAGTGATTCCATAGCCTATGTCACGGACTTCCGACGGTTTGTTTGGTCAAGTGCTTTTTTTAAATCGTAGAGCTGCTCCGCGATGATTTAGAGATGGTGCAGAAAACAAGTCTGACCACCAGATGTTGCTAATGCGCACTGTGTTAAAAGCTTCGAGTAATGAACCATTTTCCGGCACAATTTAATGAAAGCCTCAAACGCTTCAGAAAGCCTCGGTTTCCCATCACTACAGATGACTGAAGACAGAGAACGGATGAAGGATCACTGAAGATAGGTCAGATAAGTAACAGGTAAGCGGTCTTGAGGTTTGTAGGGACATATAGACGTAGTGATACACATCAACGAGACCAGACAAGGGAGTGCAGGAGAAGTGGGTCTTTATAGAGAGTGCAGGTAATGATGTGCAGGTGCAGGGAATCCATGTAATGAGATGATGAGCTGACTGGGTCCAGGTGTGGATCAGGAGGGATGCTGGGAAATGTAGTGCAGGGAAGGTGACTGAGCTGGTGGCTGACAATAATATATTTACTATATTTTTGGTCAAATAAATTCATCCTTGGTGAGCATAAAAGACTTTCAAGAACAGTAAAAATTCTTACAAGACCACAACCTTTTGAATGGTGGTGTGTACTGAACTCATTGAGTTCAATCAAGCTCTGTGGTAAATAATTATCCATTTTCAGTCACCATGAAATCAAAATTGACCAAAAATTACAGAATGTTTAAAAAAAAAAAAAAAAAAAAAATTACAATGTTTCAGTGTTTATTATAAATGATTTGTCCATGCACATCATTATTTTTATTTATTTTATTTTTTTAATTCATGTGCACTTGTAATCTTTAATCAAAAACATTAACCTCCCCTCCCCCTCCAAACGACATCTGTTCTCTTCATGACGTGTGTCCCGGCGGAGGGTGGGACTAAATACATCTTTTCGCCCTACATTTTTCTCATTCCAGAAATTGTTTCACTCGGATATAGGCCTATGTCACAATATGAAAAGAAAAGATTGCAACTTCGGTTTCATGCTGACTTTAACTTGGTTATTGATCTAGTCACAAAGCACATAGACTAGATAATTGTTAGTATAGCCTATTATTAGCCATTTTGTCATCTTAAACCCTAAAATATTTTGAATTAAGATTCATTTTAAAAATATAACAAATTGTGTATTTAATCAGCTTTACAACATCTCATCTTTATTTTTGATGCTAAAGTGTTTGTTATTATCTTAATATTTTGTTTGTCAATACAATAATCACAGACTATTTTCCCAGTGGCAACTATTCTCATAACCTCATTTACAATATTAAAAGCTGACTGCAAAGGTTGAATATCAATGAGTTTTATAAGACCTAATATTGTTTGGATCCTTACTTTCACTTCTGCCTGGTGTCTCCTGTCATGTTTTATCAGCACAGAGCCAACTGGACACCCAAACAAAAATGTAACTGTTTAAACTCTCAGACATCGATGACCTTCCATTATTCCTAATTTGCTGTGTATAATATGCAAATGGGGCCCCTGGGTGTGGTGCTGTTCTCTAAAGACCCCTTTGTTTTCAGTATCACTAATGAGGATAAGATTATCGGGAGTCTCAACCACGCGGATCAGCTGACCTGGCCGTGCCTGTCTAATTACAGCATTAGCAGCTTCACCGATCACTCATGCATGATACGCCGTGCTATCTGGAGTTCTGAGCTCATAGGCAGCCATATGGCGGCCTAGTGAGGGGTGGTAAGCTCGACTTGGCACTCCCCTGGAGCATTCGGAAAGGGAGAGAGAGCATGTAACGGTGCAAACAAACTCGCACAAACACATCTGGTGGCGTTGAAGAATGTGAGCAGGCCTTGAGATTTTATTACTGCAGATCACCTTCGATTTTCAGATCATTTGTTGGACGGAACAGAAATCCATATAATATGTACAGAATAAAATAATATAAATGGAAAAAATTACTGTATCGCAGACAGAAACTGTCATATTTATTGTATTTAATTTTCATTTATACATTTACTAATACAGCATTTTAGCTTATAACAGGCAGAAATAAACGTCTCCTCCCATATAGACATCAAGAACTGACAGACAGCACTATCATCTACTCTGGCTAGAGGGCGCCAGAGATTTTCTCATCCTTGAACGGCCTTTATCTTTTCACCCCGGCTCCTGCTTGTTAAATCGTTATTTGCCTCTCTCTGTGTCACTTTATTTTACTTTCTCCTTGACATGTGAAAGTGTTTTATTTTACGAGTCCCTCTGGAGTACAACTGAGAACAAAACCACGTTTTGCCATCTCTCTTTCTTTTTCTTTACTAGCCTACATAAAATGAATTTAAGTAATTTCATGGCTTGGTGTGATTCAGTGGTGTATAGGTGCGTTTTATGTACTTTTATAGATATGTTCATCCTTGTTTAACCTAAAAAAGCCCACTACTGAAGACTGCTACAATAACACCAATGCCTTGTATACAAAAACAGCCTATATTTCACACAAGAGTCAGATGGCTGACTGTACACTGAGACAGGGTGCAGTCAATAAAAGTGTGTCATATTTACATTTCACATAACGCATAAATACAAAAAATGAAGATATTACTGCTTTTTTTTTTTTTTTTTTTTTTTTTTTTTTTTTTGCTGGAGGTAACATTGGGATTGAGAGGGAAAGACACAAATTAGAGTGAAGGCTAGCACTCTCATTACGCTGAACTGCTTTTTAAGAGAGTGGGCGAGAGAGGCTAATGCTTTATAATTGATGTTTACTCTACACTGTTGCTGTTATATGCAGGCCACATAGGTCCTTAATTAGTTGCAGTGCATTTTGGAAAAATTGAAGTTGAGATTCCCTTATCCATACAGTATTGGATCTATGGAAATGCACTTTTAGACACGAAGCTCTTCAGGAGAGAGCTAAGCAATGTTTTATTCACTGCAATGGTTTGCACTTACTGTACTATTACATATCTATTGTCTGGCTTACCCTTTTATCTATATAACCAAACTAGCCTACATTAAACCCTTTTAATCACATTTCCCCCCTAGCTTAATACGGTTGCATTTTTTACAACTCTGTATAAAATACGTCAGTAGGCTAACTCCTTTTTTACCTTTTGAACTCAAATATAAATTTAGCTGGAAATAAGGACAGGTTAAATGCAGAGTGACTCCCGTAAATGTGTTGCTGCGTCCCAATTCGCCTACTTAGGCTACTATGGCCTAAAAGTAGCCTAGCTATGTACTGTTTTTGTGAAGAAAAAGTACATTTTAAGTACTTTTGACATGTAATGTTGCTTGTCCTTAGCTGGTTTGAGCTGGTTTAAGCTGGTCAAGTGCTGGTCCTAAGCAACTAGCTCCAGCGCAGGACCAGCATATACCAGCTCAAACCAGCTAAGGACCAGCATAAAACAGCTCAAACCAGCTTCCATGCTTCAAAACATACCTAACCAGCATATGCTGTTTTTTTTCAACAGGGAGGCCTACATACTTTTTACATACGCATAGTTACGTGCATCCTGTCACTATTTAAACTGCCCTGTCAATCATCTTGTCACAGTTAAAATCCTCCACATTCAATTTAATTTCCTACTGTTTCGGAGAGAAGTGTAGCACGTCATGGGTCTTTCATGTAGAGCACTCTCCTCGTGTTTGCAGTTTGCATAATAGCATAATGATGCATTTAAAAGTTAATGACCAAACGTATCTTTACAAAAGTTCACAATGCTGTTGCATATGAATTATAATGTGGATAACATTGAATAAATATCTTTCCATCAGGTTAGATGTTTATTCAATGTTTATCTAAACCTCTCTACTTAACCTTCGGACTTGCATATCCGCCATGTTTGTAGTTTTTTAACACTTTTTTTGTTTGTGTTTGTAGTTCTAATCTAACCCTCCTAATGGATTGTGGGCAATATTAGACGTTAGAGTGTGCATGGATCTGCATTCTCCACTTCGGCTTCTAACCAGAAAAAGTAGACCATCCGGTTATCTTTGGAATACTCATTTCAACATAGCCTACTATGACCTGGGAAACTTATTCTAATTTCGAATACTATTTAGGATGGATAGTATGCGAATTGGGACGCAGTGTTACTCATGTTACTCCAGAAATTGTGAGTCTGTAGTTGTGTCCCAAATGACGCACTATACACTATGCACATATACACTGTATATTTATGCACTATACACTACACCATGTAGTGTAGTGTAGTGTAGTGTACGAACGGCATAGAATTGTGCATAAATACACGAATTTGGACGCACCTTGTGTCTTCATCACTAAGCTTATGCTATCACATATTTAATCTTTAGTTTTTCTTTCAGTTTAACTCAATTTCTTTAATAGGCCCTTTTACTTTTTAATTTATGTTTAAATTTAATTGAATATTAAAACTGAATACCTTCTTAGTTTACCCTGCACTGTTAATTTATTTTACTTTTACTTAAAGGTAGGGTAGGCAATGTTTTTCATAAACACTTCTTGTTATTCTGGTTGAAACTCTCTTCATATCCTGATAGCAA